>JAMPIV010002278.1:0-266008 GCA_024509875.1 Oreohelix idahoensis | reverse complement strand
AAATAATAGTTCTTTCTTGACGAACATTAGTTCTATCTTGACGAACATCAGTTCTTTCTTGACGAACATCAGTTCTTTCTTGACGAACATTAGTTCTATCTTGGAAATAGCAGTTATATGTAGGATAACAGCAGTTGTATGTTGAAACACAGTAGTTTTATCTCGAAAAACAGTAATGCTGAATTACAACACACTAGTACTATTTTGAAAAAACAACAGCTCTAACTTCAAAGACAGCCGTTCTATCTTAAAGAAATACTAATTCGATCTAAAAATAACACAAGTTCTATATTGAAAACAACAGTTCTATAATGAAAACACTCGTTTAAGCCCCGTTTAAGCCCCCATCCCTGATTTCCTCAGTGGAATTCTATTATTTTAGTATAGCTCTGTTTAAAGTGTGTGCAGTTTAGACTGAGACAAACATGCAGTAACTTTAAAATGATTAAATCGAAGTTAAATTTGTAACATTACAAATAACAAAATTTAATAATCACTTTAGGTTTTAACAGTTGAAAAATAATGTGAATAGTTATGGATCAAGAAAGGTTATCATCACATTCTTTCGGGAATGTGAGATATTACAAGAAGTTCAAGTGGCAGCATATATTTGAACTTAGCTGCCAATGATGGTTCTGCTCCTTCTTATGGGTTGGTTCTTTTCACTCTGCTCACGCTCGTCTCTGATCAAGGTTGTCGGGGGTAGCTCGTTTCCCAGAAATTTCAAGGAGAGTCTACCACGTGGGTCCTTCGTCTTAAGCTTAGGCCACTGTTCCCTTCTTGTCCCAGAGATAGTACATTCTGCTGGTACCACCAATAACTATGGTAAAAGAATAGAACGAAATGCTCTTCTGAGTATGCCGTTTTCCACCCCATAGTTATGGGTTCCTATCTTCCCATATCACCATCCCAATTACTCAGACTTTACCCTTGATGAAAATTAAATTTAATCCCTCGGGATAAAACTTTCTTTACATTAGAATAGCTTTCATAGTTACTTTATATTTAAATGAAAAGGTTAATAATACAAATAGAGTCTGTGTACATATACATCTCCACTGATTGAAAAGTGTTCACAATGTAAATTGAATATGTTTTCATTTATGTTTTACACTGATTGAAAAGTTTAAAACTTCCATTACTTTAAAATGAATATTTTCTAATAGACATTTACCCTGGTTTAAGCTTGAAAACTTACATTACTTTAAAGTGACTATGTTTATAGGGGCATTTACACTGCTTTGAAAATGTAAGTATTTTACTTAGAATGTACATCATTTCTTTCATCTTTCCCTCCCTGCTCCGAATGGAACTTGGGACTACTTTATGCTTTTAGTTCTCTTTACTAAACTAGCAATAAAGCAATCACCAACCCGTGCAGTGGTGGTCCATGAATCATCATTCTATACGCTGAGGTTGCCAGTCTCAAATGACTTTGACATTCAATAGCGAGCTTCCCACATTAAACTTCACATGGTAATATATATATATTACAAAGTCTAGAACTCCCCTGTGCTCTTTGATCTCGAGACGCGGGCATTCTGAAGAGAAACCCACTAGCAGAACTAAAGTCTTTGATGTCGGTCAACAACTTCAGACGAGAGACACTGGTAGTCTGAATCGTAAGCCTTTCATCTTGAGCTCTAGCTTCTGAATCTTTGTCACACACACAGGAGCGCGAAATCAACACCATTAGAGATCAGAGAAATCTAATGATATATTTACTGCTATTTTCTTAACACCCGCCATCAGAAGTCAGTCAGAATTTGAATAGTCTAGCTCGCAGTCCGAGAACCATTTTTCTTGTTGGAAGTGTTTATAAATTATTCGTGAGATTTTCATTCTGAATTTTCTAAGAGGAAAATAATGCTAAGGATTTAAAAGTCTTGATAGCATTTAGACATTTATACTTCTCTTAGATTTTTTTCTCGCTAGTAAGACCTATTAAATAAAATAACGCGTAGCGATTTTCATACCAGATATTCAATTAAAATGTTAGTCCACCACCCGACCGCTAACTCACTGAGACGAGACGGTAATTATGTTCCGATCGAGCAAAGTGGAATCAATTTGTTGTTGCCCTACAAGACGCCACTAGGCGTGATGGTTAATGACTGCTTTGACGGTCGGTGGTTAAGGATCTAAGAAGAAGAAGTAGACGGACGCGAAACTTAAACTTCCCAGGAGAGAGAGAGATAAACTCGACTGTTAGTTAAGCAGACCGCACCTTATAGGCGTTAGGCGACTGATAGCGGAGTATAGAATACATGCTTATATTTCACTTGGAATTTGTTATTATAACGTCTATTATTTTTAAATGCCATACGACAAACGAACAGACACCGACAATTTAATAGCTATTTAATGCAGGCGATTATTGTTGTAAGTGGTGCGAATGGAAAATTAAATAATAATGAACACCGTACGCTGACCGCCAGCCGCGAGCAGGGGCGGGTGAGTTATCAAAAACTCGGTCCGACCCAGATTAGCGGCCAGCGACGTCTGCGAGCGTGTAGGCGTAGGGAAATACCGTGTGTCTTTTGAACTTAGTCAGGACTGACAGAGAGGATGAGAGATCGTCTTGTCCCCTTCGGTATATATAGAGATATCTACATAGAATGGTAGCATTTTTTCCCACAAATGTTCTCTTATATTTTTCGCAGACCTGATCTCAAGGGCGACCAGCGGTCTTTTACTTTTCTGGTTCGTTATCCATTTCATTTATAAGCGTGTACTTGCCGATGATATTGGATGACAATAAATATAAATACTGGACTTACAAAATCCAGATTACCATTTTTACCAGCGCACGGTGGTGTGTACATGTAATATTATTATTGTTCCCCGACTCCTGACAGTCGTATTTAAGTGGATTATATATAGATATCTTTATACACTGTGCAGAATCGGCGCTCTGACACTGAGTTGGCCGATAGAAGAACCATCATCATCATTTTTAACATTCTTTTAGCAACCAGATGTATGACAATACTGGAAATATTCCCCTCTCTAAAGGGTAAACCTCAAGAATTCTCACATTTACAACCATTGGTAGGAACACCTATCTCCAGATAGAAGCACCATATTCGGCGTTCACCTCACTAGTTTTTTTTGGGATGAACTGGGGCCAATTTGGATTGTCGACAGCTGGGGGTGACAGTCTAATCATAGTGAAATAGGAATTATGTTCATGGATTGATTCTGTTACCAAGGGATACCACAGACCTACTATATGAGCCAATTAGGTAAGAGTGTGAGAAGTGGTCACTGTGCGAGAGAGTGTGTGATGATTTTCTTGTTTTGCTGGGAATAATCCATAAATCTGATTGTCTAAATTTTGTTTACTTTACTTGGTCTTATAGTGTACCAATATTGTTTTATTCGGTTACCTAGTGTTAACCTTCACCCTTTGGGTTAATAATTTTGGGTTTGTCTCTCCATACGGGGAAGGCGCACCTCTCTTCTCTATTTCCTATATATGTACGAGTAAATTATTTCTTGATATCTTTCAGATAATTGGTGTTGTCAAGTTTAGTGATAATAAACTTCAAAGAAACTTAACTTTGTGTGTTGGTAAGACCCATACCCATTTATCCTTATTTTTTTCGCGTTTGTGTGTCATTGTTGTCACATATTGTTGTGTGTGTGTAGAGTAACTTGTCCTTTCATTAGACAGGGAGGAAAAGATTGTCCTATAATAAAGCATTGGTGTACGGATAGGCTGGATGAGAGAAACCTACTCACCCCAGAGACATATCTTTCCCTCAACCTACCACCTGTGAAATCTATTTTCTATAAATTCTCGTGTATCAGTCAACCTTTACTCTTTACTTAGACTGGACACAATAAACCAATTAACCTACCGTACGATAATATTACCCTTTGTTTTATCCCACACCACCAGTCAAAACAATAGAGGGATATTTTAAAAAAAACACCTAGACAAGAGAATCAGACATAAGACCTGAAAGGGATCACAAAAGAACATAGAAAGACCTTGAACGGAAAGATAGGGGGTCGTCACATATGGCGTCACACAATTTTGGCCATTTTTTACCCTCCTCCCCTTCTTGTCAAACGTCGTCACAAAATCCCAGACCCTCCCTTCTTATGTGACATCACTAATATCTTGACACAACCCTTTTTTTTCTTCTCCCCAATTCCTTCGTTCTACTGAAAAGAAAGAATGTAATCGAATATAAATTAGTTAACGCAAACAAAATAACAATATTTGAAGAAGAGTAGTATTTGATGAATCAAGCTTTTAAAATAACTGCTTTGCTAGTCAAATGTTGCTAAATTTGTTTTTAAAAAATATCGTTAATTTGGGCTTAATTTAATTTTTTAAAAATAAAAAATAAAATAAATGTAAAGTAAATCAATACATCAATAACTTCAGTTCTTACTTAAGTTAAAGTTTCATTCAATAATTTTAAATTTGAGAGAATATCCACAAAAAGGGAAATTATAAACGAATGATTTCTCTTCATTTGCATTATCCCAGGCACAATAAGATGCTCCTCCATCAAACGAACTAGAAATCGACTATCTTCCAGATCACCATCACTTATTGTAAATGTGTGTATTAAATTATATTAAAAGATGAAATGTATAAATAAAACCAAATTAAAACAGTTAAAGGTTGTAATAATTCTCTGATATTTCAGGTGACATTACAACATTAAGATAAGTCGTCCACAAGGGAGTTGTTAACTATTGTGGATATAAGTAGATTATGAGGAATGAAGTTACACAATCTACTTTGTTCCTGCGTCATTTATGAAAGAACCGAGCCTCGCTCGTATTCTTGTGTAACGTCACAATTTTAAGCAAAACCCGTCTACCGTACACTTCGTCACAAAATATTATACCCCCTCACTGCGTGACGTCATATCTGGACGACCTCTTGGACAGGATAACCTGGCGTGCATTTACTGTAGGACTGTGCTCGGCGGACAGTCTAAAAATGATAAATGAACCAACGACTGAACTATGACCGTTCCTGGATTTGATAAAGCATGTCGAAATAATTTTGAACGTGGAAATAATAATTTTGGAATCAACGTGAACCAAAAACGAAATAAAATAACTAGAGAAAACGTGGGTAATTTAAAACGAGTGCAGAACAGAGTAAATACACACAAACGATCACATTCCGAAATAAATGAAAGATTTCGGAATTAGACAGCCCCATTTAAAACAAAATTTATAAACAGGGCACGCAAAACTAAGATGGAAACTAAAGTCCGACACAAAAAAGAACGCATTTGTACCAGGCAAGAATAAACCAGTTCTGTTTTGTGATAGATTTAGTACCAATTCTGGCATTGTCTTTAAGTTTCTTGTTTGAAGCACAATATAATCCATTATTTGTCTTGGAGTCCATAAAATACAAGATCAAGCCAAGATAAGGGTTATATGGCACTTTACTTTGTTTGCAGGCCATATGGGAGTGGCTGTTATCGCTGGTAAAATGTAACTCACACGATCTATTTTATTTCCAAACCAAGAAAACTGGGATCAGGAGTTGAGTAAATCTGGGTGTTTTTTTTTTTTCGTGTTCTTTCCTCGACTTGGTGTAGCCAAGCGACAGAAGTGATGACTTGGCTGAGTTCTTGAGCAATTTTGAGAACCTGGATGAAAACGTCATTTTGTTCTTGCAGGTGACATTCTTCCAGTATCCGTTCTTTAGTATTCCTTTCGACTTCATTTTTATTTCCTATTTTCCTCATTTTATCGTCTGTCTTAGTTAAAGGTTATGTAAAAGAAATGAACCAATCCCGCCACCTTTTCAGGAAAATTTGGAAATCTCGCTCAATGCATAGTTTTTTTTTTTTCGTACGCCCGCTAATATTCGAGGCGAAATCTCAGGTTATTATTAATGTCTAACCTGACATTGATTTTACGTGAGTATCCCTTTTCTTTGTACAGAGACAGGTGTCCCTCGCCATTCAGGCAGATACTCTCCGATTTCGGAGGTACCCATTAGAGCTGGGTCGGCTCAGGAGCCGCCAATCCCTGGTCGACGACACTCCTTCAAATGTCCTCGCCAGGTCTCGAGTTAATCCAATTCAAATCCCGGTCGACGAAAAATCCTCAAATGCCGTCGCCCGGGTTTGATCCTGAATCACCCGGTCGCCAGAGCGGTGTTGTAACCACTACGCTAGCGCGGCTCCCTAGTTGATAGTGAAAACTAAATTGAAAACCAATTAAAAGCGTGCAGCCCTTTATTTTGTCCCTGGTGCATTTTAGACACAATACGAAAACTGTGCTCAATGCACCGTGAAAGCAGAATTGAACACACATTAAAAAAGCACGCAGGCTTATCAATTTGTGTCATGGTGCATTGACCACCAGTGATGATAAGTTTGACCACCAGTCATTGTAGTGGTGTTTGATGGTATTGTATGATGGTGATATTACTAAATGTAATTGTATGAGGCCAGCTGTGAAGGCTCCTGAGATAAAATGTAGTTGAGAATTGTCAGAAGGCCTTTCTTGCTACCACTACGACCTCACACTTAATTTTTTTTTAATGAATGTGGCTACGTAAAGTGTCTAGGGTTATGATATGTAGTGTGGTGTAATGGGTTATAGATATACCCACAGATATTTAACAAGACTAATAATATTAATAAATGTTAAAATACACTGAACTAACTCACGTGTGTAAAATTTTTTGATAGAATTATATTACATTTATTTTGTTCTGTATCAATTTTTTAGGTTGACCAGAACTTAAAGGATTTAGAGATTATGAAAGAAATGCATGGAACATTATATCATAAATGCAATAGTGTACATATATATGTACTATACTAGTTAGTTTTATTAAAATGTTCTAGTAGTCATCTACTTGGGAGGATAGTTACTGTTTGTGCTGTTGGGGTGGCCTCATCACACCTGTCTATATTGACTACACAGTGTCCAGAAAATGGTGGGAATTTTTATGGGGGGTATTAGTAACTACACAGCGTTGGTGAATGTCCAGCAGACCAGAGGCTCACTCATCTGGTAGTTGTAGCTCTGGTGCTGAAATCAGGTGGTCCCACCTCTCCGTGCTGGCGGGCAATAATGGTGGTCTCTGTCACAAGTACTGCACAGATACACTCGAGTAAAGTCACCAACTGAATAGACACTGCTTGGTTGACAACAGAAACTCGCAGCTCTGCAATCAAAGTATGGGCCATGTGTCACAATCTATTCTCTACCCACGTCTGGACACAACACTGACACAACAACCACATCATACAGACAGGTCAGATCTCTCTGACCAAACAGCACATTTACCATGGTGGTTTTACATCAGATAGATCCTCCCAGACTATAGGTTCTGAAAAATATTTATTAGTTGTCTGCCCTAAAAGAGGATAGGTAGTATGTTTCATTATTCTCAACACTTGATCTGTCTTGCCTAACTCTTGCTAGAGTTTATGTACACCGTTGGTCCCTAGACCCTGACTTGGGCGGGGGGTCTAGAGCAAATCCCTACTTGTTTGTAAGGCTAGATTTCGATATGGCAGTATCAAATCACTCAAACATGAAACAATATTCAAAATATATAAAGAAATAATTTCAATCTTACCAGATTATGAATAAATAACACAGAATTGCTAGCAAAACTCAGCTGAGCTGCTGGCTATAGTATGGCGTCCCTAAACTTCTTTCACGTTCTTTCATATGGAAATCACCACACTTTAAAATCTGTGTCTATCACTGAACAACTAGTGAGAAATGACCCCAAATCCGCGTCTAAGCGCCGACAATATGCTTGTCTGTGGCCAATCACTGCCTAGGTTTATTTGAATTTCAAATTTCCTACACTAAAGTCATTTCAGTCATGCTTCAGTCAAGTATGGATGGTTATCTGTTAGTCTGTCCGTCTCTACTTGTGTTTCTACAAAATGTACTCGATTTTTGAACCAACCTTTCTCTCCCCTCCAAAATTTTGTCATTAAAAGTTATATTTAGACACAGCTACCACCCAAAAACCCTCTCCTCCATACTAAGTAAATTTGAACACCTGCGTCCCAAAGTCGTGTTTTTTTGTGCAATTAGCGACACTTTTAGATTCAATACAGTCTGTCGATGATGTGAACAACACTGTCTTTTGTCATTATCTTCAATATTATCTATCCGTCTGTAAAATTAAGAACATATTAGTTCACTGCTCAGAATAGGCCATCCGGCCAGCTAATTTTTATATTCCTAACATTAATATTAAGAAAAAAGTACTTTTTAAATTTTGTAATATTTCGAACATCTGCGTTTTAGCCGCTGAATTCAAATCAAGGGCTTGGTATCGCGCAAAAGCGTCCAATAAATGACTGTGGCGTAACATATCTATGGTCCCTTCTGTCGAGTTGCTTACTTTTTATGTCAACTTGGGAAACGTGACTTTTCTCCGTTTCCCCCCCCCCAATTGCGTCTCCTTTGCCTTTCTAGTCTCACGCAATCTTTCCAGTCATATTTTTTTCCTTTTTGATCCGCCGTTCCCCTCCTGTCTAGCAAGTCAATTATTATGGAGGATGATGACCCGCGGTCTAGGCGATCATGTACTATTCGCAGCCTACGCATTATGTTTTTATCCTTAAATGTTATCTTTGGAGATATTTTACCGTTGTATCTCTGTCAATTTCACTACACATCTCCCCACTTGAAAACATGCCTATGGCAAGTTCCAAAACCAGCGATACACATAGGTAAAATTACTCCTCACGTCTGCCACTACTCTAATTTTGATCACAGGGGTGCCGACTGAGGAAATCTGCACCGACATTCAATTTGCCTGGGATATATTGGATACTAAACTGATAAGGTTGAAGCAACAAAGACCACCTCAGCAATCTTGCGTTTTCATGCTTAGCCTGAGACAAGAACACGAGAGGCTGATGGTCCGTCTCCACCACAAAAGTCCTACCATACAGATAGATTTGAAACTTCTTTATTGCCCAGATTAATGCTAAACATTCCTTTTCGCTTGTGGAGTATCCTTGTTCCGCCTTATTCAATTTGCGGCTTGCATAAGCGACTGGTTTAAGTTCCCCATCAGGTGAAGATGATCTTTGCAACAAAGCCCCTCCGAGTCCTACATTACTTGCATCGGTTCTTAAGACAAAGTCCTGTGTCAAATCAGGCAGTTTGAGAATAGGCTTGCTAGTGAGTTTTTCCTTTAACTCTTGGAACGCTAGTTCACATTGTGCAGTCCAAATAATTTTATCTGGAAGTCCCTTGCGAGTCAGATCAGTCAGAGGAGCACAAATAGCGTTAAAATTTTGATGTATTTCTGATAAAATCCGCATAACGACACGAATGATCGCACGTCCTTTTTTGTTTGTGGCCTAGGTGCTCTCTGCAGTTTTTCCAAGTTCTTAGGATCAGGGGTCATATTACCCTGATATACAGTGTGCCCCAAGAATTCCAACTCTTTGCATCCAATACAACATTTTGTTGGCCTAGCAGTTAAATTCGCCTCCCGAAGTCTATCAAACAACATCTCCAGAGCTTCAATGTGTTCTTCAAATGTCTCTGTGGCGACGAGAATATCATCCATGAAATTTGTGATACATGGGTTATTCAGGGGATCCAACAATTTTCGCATCATCCTTGAAAACACACTCGGAGCATTTTTCAGTCCGAATGGTAGCATATTGAATTCATAATGTCCATCCGAAGTGCTAAAAGCCAAATAAGGTCTCACTTCAGGCTTCACTGGGATCTGGTAATAGCCTTTACTAAGATCCACCTTTGAAAAGTATTTTGCCTTGTTCAGTCTGGCAAATAGCTGTTTTGTGTCTGGTAATGGATCCACTTGTCCTTCTGTGACAGCATTCAGTTTCCTGTAATCTATGCACAGTCTGTGTTCCCCAGACGGTTTTCTCAACAAAACGACACTAGAACTAAAAGATGATTCACTGTGCGAAATAATCCCCTCCTTCAACAAATACTCTATTTCTTCCTTCAATGCCTTCTCCTTCGCGAACGGAATAGAATAGGCTCTCATACAGATTGGGTTTGAGTCTACCAGTTTCATGTCATACTGTAGCAAATTTGTATGGCCTGGTTTATCTGTTAATACATCTGTATGTTCCTCCAGAACCTGTTGAACTCTCTCCCTCTGGTTTTTAGTCAGGTGCTTACTGACTTTTACCTGTGCTGCGGTTTCACAAGGATGTAATGGGTATTCATGTGAGGTGAGTGGTTCTTTTTGCATCTGGGTTGCAATAGCCAAGGTCAATAAGGGGGTGCTTTCCTGGAGTGGTCTGTCCAGATACTTCTTTAACAGGTTTACATGATAAACTTTTTCCTTCCCCTTTTTGTCAATTTTATAGTTTGTTCTAGACACCTTCTCTAGAACCGTATATGGACCTTGCCAACCAATTTGTAATTTATTCTGGCTTCCGGGTAGTAGAAGCAGCACCTTCTCTCCGACTGCCAGTTCCCTGTCCTTTGCCTTCCTATTAAAATATGCTGCATGTTTCTTCCTGGCTTGTTTCAAATTATCATTTGCCAGTTTCCATCCAGCTTTCAAACGATTGGTCAGTTCGTTCACATATTGATACGATGAGGTAACAGTCTCTTCCGCCTTCTCATCTGTCCAGGTCCTTAATAGGGCTTCTAATGGACCTTTTATTGGCCTCCCAAATAGCAGAGTTGCGGGAGCCATCCCGGTTGAACTATGTGGTACCTCCCGGTAAGCAAACAATGCGGCGGGCAGGAATTGATCCCACAGATCCGGTTTTTCGTGTGCCAGCTTTCTCAGGATAGAAATGAGAGTCCCGTTGAACCTCTCTACCTGGCCGTTCCCTTGTGGATGGTACGGACTACAATGAAAGTGCCTGGCTTGAAATAGCTTAAAAAACTTCTTCCGTTAGTTTCCCCTTGAACTGAGATCCATTATCCGTCAAGATTTGATGCGGGAATCCTAATCGGGTAAATATTGTAAGTAGTGCCTCTGCTACATGTTTTGAATCAATTGATGGCAGGGCTACCGCCTCTCCCCACATAGAACAAGTGTCCACCAGAGTAAGGATGTAACTGTTCCTCCTCTTGGTCCGAGTGAGAGGTCCTACAATATCCACTGCAACCCTCTCAAAAGGTGTTCCCACTATGGGCATTTCCCCTAGAGTTGCAGGAGCAGTCCAGTGCTTTGGAGCTACCCTTTGACATTCTGGGCAGGATTTGACATATCTTTTTATATCCTCCGTTATCCCTGGCCAGAAGTAATGACAAGCTATACGCTGTCCTGTGGCGCTGATCCCCATGTGACCACTGAAGGGAATCGCATGCCCGAGTTCCATCACTTTATCTCTATATGAAGTGGGAAGAACCAGCTGGTTGTGACCATTTGTTCCAGTTCCGGCCTTCCTGTATAAGAGTTTGTTCTTCATGAAATATTCCCCCTTGCTCGGAGGTGTGTGGCATTTGGGCAATTTTTTAAAACAGGGCTTGAGTGTCCTATCCTCAGCCTGCGCCTTCCTCATCTCCTCTGGATGAGCATTTATAGGTTCACCTTCTTCCTCCTTCTTCTGTGACCTGGTCTGCACTGTCGCCATGATCACAGGTTTCTCGGGATTCCCCAAGAAGACGTATCTACACCCCCCAAATATCAGAGGGTAGATTGGTTCATCTATCACTGCTGCTCTGATTTCTCCTTCCACATAGCGAGTTTTCACCGTTATCCTTGCGATGGGAAGTGTCATGAGTGGTATGTCCTTAGTCGCCCCTTGTATTTCCACTGTTTCTGTGGTATACTGACTTGGGTCCACTAGGCTAGACTTCACAACTGAATCATAATCCAAACCTGTATCATAAAGGCACCTTATGGTGACCCCATTACAAATAACATCCTCACAAACTGGGGGGTGATAAGGTTCCTGTTGCTCCTTAGGATTAACCTTTAATCTTTGCGTCCCCGACTTCATTGCAGCAATGTTTGAAGGTTTCCTTCTACAAAATTCGGTGTTATGGTTATCCTTCTTGCACCATTTACACCATCTTTTTCCTTGGTTCAACGGTTTTCTTTCATTGAACTTTTGGTCATTGAACTGTGAGTTTCTGTCGCGATAGTCATTTCTTGGCCGCTCAAAGTTTGTCCTACCTTTATTTCCCTGCTCTCTATTATCAAATTTATTAAATTGCTGTGGAGCTTTAAAATTGTCTATGTGCTTCTTTTTAGCACCACTTACCTCTGCCTGGCTGCCTGATACCTCTCAGCAACATTTAAAATTTCCCCCAACTTCTCTGCACCTTGTTCCATGAGAAATTTTCTCATGTCTGGAGCCATGGACTCTCTCAATTGCTCAATCATGATCATTTCTTTAAGATCTTGGGTCTTCCCCAGAGCCGTCCATTTCTCCAAATAGGTTTCTAGTCTAGCAGAGAATTGGTGGTATGTCTCCCCAGACAACAGTTTGGCATTTCTAAATTTCTTACGATAAAATTCACCATTCTTCTCGTACCTTAATAACAAAGCCTGCTTTAACATGTCATAATTGTCTTGGTCTTCCCTGTTCATTTTAGCAAATACTTCATAAGAAGTACCTCTCAATCCTGTGATAGCTTTAAGCTCCACCTCTCTCTCTCTAACCCATATGTAGTAGCTAATAACTCAAAACGTCCTAGGTACCCCTCTATGTCATCGTCTTTTTCAACAAAATGGTCTAAATGAAACCCCATAGCTGAGTTTGAGGCTCCCAGACTGGGCGTAGCATCTGAGGCAAAAGGGCTGGCACCATTTTCAGGAGCCTGGCCTTGTAATTCCAGCTCCCTTAGTCGTAATTCGTGCTCCCTTTGCAACCTTCTATCTTCTGCTCCCTTTCGGCCTTTTTATCTTCTGCCTCCCTTTCGGCCTTTTTATCTTCTGCCTCCCTTTGCTGTCGTTTTTCTTCTGCCTCAATCTGCAGCCTCTTAGTCTCAGCCTCTAACTTCTTCTCTTCAACCAACCTGTCAGACTCCAATTTTCTTTCAGCCTCTTTTTCTAATCTCCTTTCTTCCCGTTCAATATATTTATCACATTCAGCCGTTACGTATTGAATTAAAATTTGACCATCCATTCCCATCTCCTTCGCGGTGAGCACAGCAGCTGATCTAAATTTTGCCAGCTCCGCCATACTTTTTAGACAATATAATAATATACAAGCTAAATCTCTAACCAGTAAATACACTAAGTACTTCTTATGACTATAGTCTAACTAATTCTAACTAACCAGTTAACTAATTAATTATTACTGGCTGTGAAGATTCACCAACTTTTATCTGCAGGGACACTTTTAATTTTAAAGGGAATTTTACAATTTATTTCCCTACTTTTATTTCTCCCACCAGGAGATCCTAATATTACTGTTGGGCTAATTATCCCTGGACAAGACCCCAATATATGTAGTGGTGTTTGATGGTATTGTATGATGGTGATATTACTAAATGTAATTGTATGAGGCCAGCTGTGAAGGCTCCTGAGATAAAATGTAGTTGAGAATTGTCAGAAGGCCTTTCTTGCTACCACTACGACCTCACACTTAATTTTTTTTTTTTAATGAATGTGGCTACGTAAAGTGTCTAGGGTTATGATATGTAGTGTGGTGTAATAGGTTATAGATATACCCACAGATATTTAACAAGACTAATAATATTAATAAATGTTAAAATACACTGAACTAACTCACGTGTGTAAAATTTTTTGATAGAATTATATTACATTTATTTTGTTCTGGATCAATTTTTTAGGTTGACCAGAACTTAAAAGGATTTAGAGATTATGAAAGAAATGCATGGAATATTATATCATAAATGCAATAGTGTACATATATATGTACTATACTAGTTAGTTTTATTAAAATGTTCTAGTAGTCATCTACTTGGGAGGATAGTTAATGTTTGTGCTGTTGGGGTGGCCTCATCACACCTGTCTATATTGACTACACAGTGTCCAGAAAATGGTGGGAATTTTTATGGGGGGTATTAGTAACTACACAGCGTTGGTGAATGTCCAGCAGACCAGAGGCTCACTCATCTGGTAGTTGTAGCTCTGGTGCTGAAATCAGGTGGTCCCACCTCTCCGTGCTGGCGGGCAATAATGGTGGTCTCTGTCACAAGTACTGCACAGATACACTCGAGTAAAGTCACCAAATGAATAGACACTGCTTGGTTGACAACAGAAACTCACAGCTCTGCAATCAAAGTATGGGCCATGTGTCAAAATCTATTCTCTACCCACGTCTGGACACAACACTGACACAACAACCACATCATACAGACAGGTCAGATCTCTCTGACCAAACAGCACATTTACCATGGTGGTTTTACATCAGATAGATCCTCCCAGACTATAGGTTCTGAAAAATATTTATTAGTTGTCTGCCCTAAAAGAGGATAGGTAGTATGTTTCATTATTCTCAACACTTGATCTGTCTTGCCTAACTCTTGCTGGAGTTTATGTACATTGTTGGTCCCTAGACCCTGACTTGGGCGGGGGGTCTAGAGCAAATCCCTACTTGTTTGTAAGGCTAGATTTCGATATGGCAGTATCAAATCACTCAAACATGAAACAATATTCAAAATATATAAAGAAATAATTTCAATCTTACCAGATTATGAATAAATAACACAGAATTGCTAGCAAAACTCAGCTGAGCTGCTGGCTATAGTATGGCGTCCCTAAACTTCTTTCACTTTCTTTCATATGGAAATCACCACACTTTAAAATCTGTGTCTATCACTGAACAACTATTGAGAAATGACCCCAAATCCGCGTCTAAGCGCCGACAATATGCTTGTCTGTGGCCAATCACTGCCTAGGTTTATTTGAATTTCAAATTTCCTACACTAAAGTCATTTCAGTCATGCTTCAGTCAAGTATGGATGGTTATCTGTTAGTCTGTCCGTCTCTACTTGTGTTTCTACAAAAATGTACTCGATTTTTGAACCAACCTTTCTCTCCCCTCCAAAATTTTGTCGTTAAAAGTTATATTTAGACACAGCTACCACCCAAAAACCCTCTCCTCCATACTAAGTAAATTTGAACACCTGCGTCCCAAAGTCGTGTTTTTTTGTGCAATTAGCGACACTTTTAGATTCAATACAGTCTGTCGATGATGTGAACAACACTGTCTTTTGTCATTATCTTCAATATTATCTATCCGTCTGTAAAATTAAGAACATATTAGTTCACTGCTCAGAATAGGCCATCCGGCCAGCTAATTTTTATATTCCTAACATTAATATTAAGAAAAAAAGTACTTTTTAAATTTTGTAATATTTCGAACATCTGCGTTTTAGCCACTGAATTCAAATCAAGGGCTTGGTATCGCGCAAAAGCGTCCAATAAATGACTGTGGCGTAACATATCTATGGTCCCTTCTGTCGAGTTGCTTACTTTTTATGTCAACTTGGGAAACGTGACTTTTCTCCGTTTCCCCCGCCCCCCCCCCCCCCAATTGCGTCTCCTTTGCCTTTCTAGTCTCACGCAATCTTTCCAGTCATATTTTTTCCTTTTTGATCCGCCGTTCCCCTCCTGTCTAGCAAGTCAATTATTATGGAGGATGATGACCCGCGGTCTAGGCGATCATGTACTATTCGCAGCCTACGCATTATGTTTTTATCCTTAAATGTTATCTTTGGAGATATTTTACCGTTGTATCTCTGTCAATTTCACTACAGTCATGATAAGTTTGACCACCAGTCATGATAAGTTTGACCACCAGTCATGATAAGTTTGACCACCAGTCATGATAAGTTTGACCACCAGTCATGATAAGTTTGACCACAAAGATCCAATCAAGTTGAAATGAAATAGAAAGGAATGAATTAACGTCAGGATAATTCGTGCCGTCTAACTTGAGCAGAGTCGTGTACCCATTTACAACTGGGTAGACTGGAACATGATGGTACCGGATTTCGAACCAAGAACCCCGTAACTTCTGTTGATTAATAACAGTAAAACTTGATGTGTGTGTGATGATGCTTGTTTAAGCTGGTGTATGTCGCTTAGAGATATGTTACATTTTAGCAAGACTTCGATGTTAGGTTCATTGTCATCTTTGGTAGCTTGTAAGACGGACTTGAGAATGTGACCGGAAATGTAGGCACCACGCAGTATGTAGGTTCTACAGCTTCGAATGTTGAAAAGTAACAGATGAAGTAACATAACAATGAAAATAGAAATAGCTTTTCATTTGAGAGTACCATGATGAAAAACTACTTACGCGTGGAAGTAATGGTATACACATATTAGTTTTCTTTTGTTTTAAAGACTATCTTCATTGCATACGGACAACTCCATCAGTGCTCCGATCTCCTCCCTTAGATCACACAAGGAGGATCTCAGCACAGTGCACGAACTCCGTAGCACAGGCGAGAATCCCAATGTGTGTATACAGGAATCACACATTCTATAACTATTTGTGTGTGTCGTGAAATATTCTAATCCACATATATAAATTATCAGGTAAATATAAAGCCTAACAAATAAATTCTAATAAAGAAAAGAGCAATGGTAAAATAACAGTGCTGTCACAGAGAATGTACTCGAAATCCCCCTTTGTTTTATGCTTCGTCTGCAAATTGTAACGTTTCCACGTTAAATATAAGCCACTGCATAAATACAAGCGTTTCCACAACACATTAAAACGGGTATTGCATTTCTAAGAAAAACATTGAGAGGCACACTGCGTAATGACCTAAATTAATCCTAACATTAATTATATTACGTTACCAAAACGAACGAACAGATGGACTCAAATAGAAAGAGAGAGGGGCGAATGAAATCAGGAACGCATGCAAAATTAAACACGCGTCTCGCTATTAATGCCACCCCAACAAGCGTAACGCGATACACAATTACTACTATCACGCGTGTAAGGCCACATGCACTAACTTTTTCGGACGGACAGTGATAAATTCACTACCCTTCCCAGAGTTAGGTTTTAAAATCCTGAAAAACGCTTATTAGAAAAGATAACATTAGATGGGTTTACGTTTGAAAACATTACAGTACCCAGACAGCACATCTTCGAAACAGGAGGTAGAAGAAATTGCATATTTTGAACGCAGCCACTTAGCTCTTTTAAATTTGTATATTTGGGTTCCTTAGGGCTTGCTGACAAAGAATATGTAAAACGTTACGCAAATAGTCTAGGAATTAAGAAGTTATAACCAAAATATAATAGTGGGGATGCCTGACAGCATGAAATCATTTCTGCTCATACAATTTTTTTATAACGTGTTTGAAAAAACCTTACGTACGGAAATAGCCTACCATGTAAACTCCAAATTGATTGGAGCGCAACAAATATAAGACTAAACACGATTGGTCGGACTATAAATACTATCTTTGGTTGTTAGGGGAGACGTAGGAAGGTAAAATTTTTTCAAACACTTGTCGAAACGTGGCTCCATTGGCCAGACTCGCTGATATAATCACTTAGGAGCGTTAGTTCGAGACCACTAGTTCAAATAAGCTTGATAAAGCAACAGTGCGTTGAAGCCAGCTCATATTTTTGCTAAATAAAAGCCTGGAACATAAGCAGATGGGAATTTGTGCCAGAATTCATTGCTAGTCAACGTATCTGTGTTTATTCTATGAATTGTGGTAAGCTTGAAACATTCAGTATCTTTTAATGAAAATTGAATGTGAATTGTTAATTTATGCCTGTATATATGTGTAGTTCAGTAGCAAACATGATGTAAAGCCTATAATGCTCCAGCCTGAACAGAAGGTGTCGGAGGAAAGTAAAACGGCATGGAATGGCCAAACAGTACACTGACACCTAGATGATTGACTAGAAAGAAATAATGCTGGAATTGCAGAGGCGTAGTAACCATTAAGGAGGTTAATACTGGTATAAAGTATTTCAGATGACGCTGACAGTTGGCCTAACGCTCTGAACTCAATGTTTGTGATGTATTGTGCTCAGTGTAGAACTAGAGTATCAATTAGTTGTGAAGTAGAAGGTACATCCTTCTTGTTTTCAGGGACCGTGGTCTTGACGTTATTGAGCAGCACCTGGTCAGAGCCTTGCTGAATCCAGAGTCGGACAGCATACTCCTTGGTCCATTTAGCTATCAGTGAGGTGTCTCCAGAGCACAGGGGAGAAATCGAGCAGAGGAGTCTTTTCCTGCCGCCATCAC
This sequence comes from Oreohelix idahoensis, assembly GCA_024509875.1. Classification (NCBI taxonomy): domain Eukaryota; kingdom Metazoa; phylum Mollusca; class Gastropoda; order Stylommatophora; family Oreohelicidae; genus Oreohelix; species Oreohelix idahoensis. The sequence goes on along the minus strand of JAMPIV010002278.1, from coordinate 247,882 downwards.
GCAAGATAAGCTGATGTGGCCAGCTGAGCTCAAAATTATGTACTCCCATCTTAAAATAACATTGTAACATAAACTTAAGAGGGGAAGTAAATTGTTTTAATATCAGGAACTGAGAACATCTCCAATACTAGTTCCAATAAAGACAAACTATTGAAGTCATGATGACAAATACCAACAGAGCTTGAACAAAACAAAACCAGTATTACCTCATATTACTACTACACAACTGACACACATAGGATACTTTTAATAATATATGTCACTACAATATTCATATTGAGAAATTCTGTACATATAAATTGTAATTAAAATTGATTGTGATTCCTGGTTCCCTTTGTATTTGAATCAGGACACATATTCATTCATGACAGCAATGAATACATATTGTTATTTGAAAAGTTATCAGTGACTCCTTTAAGATATCCTTGTAGAGTGTTTTATGTATGTGAGTGTCACAGTGTTGTCAAGTGTGGTGGAATAAATTAAATTGTTTATCTGTCTGTTGTTGTTATGACTTACACTTCATCATACACATACCCTAGACATACAACGTAGTCATCACACTATTCCAGAATAATTCTGACTGAGATATATATATATATATGTGGCAGCAAGTAAGGTTATCTATAATACACTACTCTTATTAGATATAGATACCTTCACAGCTGATCTCAGTCAGTACACTACGTCCCCTATAAATATTTATAACATCCCACTTCACCACATATATTGGGGTCTCGCTCTTGGGATTTTGAATCTTTACCTATTAAAAATATTGGGGGTAATTCACTTCAGGGAATATAAGAATTAAAAGGTATCCTTGGGTGGAATTAAATAAGGTTGAGCTCACGGTGCCTGTGTTGTCCATTAGATATATATTTAGAGATTGAATTGTTGGTTAGACATTGTATAAATTTACCTGATGGACAATGGCGGACCTGGCCGAGTTTCGATCTGCTGCTGTTCAGACTGCAAAAGAGTTAGGATTAGATGGGCAAGTTATGGTTGCCTATGTCACTACGGAATGTGACAAATTTATTGAACGCGAAGAAAGAAGGTTTGAAGCCGAAAGAAAGTTAGAGGCTGAAAGGGAAATTAAGAAGTTACAATTTGAGGCTGAGGCTGAGACTAAGAGGTTGCAGATTGAGGCTGAGGCTAAGAAATTGGAAGCAGAAGAAAGAAGATTGACTGCAGAAAGGGAAGCAGAAGAAAGAAGATTGACTGCAGAAAGGGAAGAGAAGAAATTAGCTGCAGAAAGAGAAGATAAGAGATTACAAAGGGAACATGAGTTACGATTAAGGGAGTTTGAATTTCAGGGCCATGCTCCTGAAAATGGTGCCAGTCCCTTTGCCTCTGATGCCACTGCTAGCCAAGGAGCCTCAACCTCAGCTATGAATTTTCATTTAGATCATTTTGTTGAGAAAGACGATGATATAGAGAGCTATCTAAATAGGTATGAACTATTAGCTACCACATATGGGTTAGAGAGAGAAAGGTGGAGCTTAAAGTTATCTCAAGGACTTCGTGGGGCAGCTTATGAGGTTTTTGCAAAAATGAGCAGAGGTGATCAGGAAAATTATGACATGCTAAAGCAGGCTCTTTTGTTAAGATATGAAAAGAATGCAGAATTTTATAGGAAAAAATTTAGGAATGCTAAACTACTGTCAGGTGAAACCTATCACCAGTTCTCTGCACGAATAGAGACATATTTGGAGAAATGGACTTCTCTGGGGAAAACCCAAGATCTTAAGGAAATGGTCCTTATAGAGCAATTAAGAGAGTCCATGGCTCCAGACCTGAGAAAGTTTCTCATAGAACAAGGTGCAGAGAGGCTGGGTGAGCTGCTAAATGTTGCTAAAAGGTATCAAGCAGCTCAAGCAGAGGTAACAGGTAATAAAAAGAAACAAGTGGATAACTTTAGGGCACCACAGAACTTTAATCAATTTGATCCTAGAGATCAAAACAAAAGTAAGCACCAATTTGATAGGCCACGGTATGAAAATAAAAATAAATTCCCACAATTCGATGAAAGGAAATATGATGAAAGAAAATCTTTCAACCAAGGAAAAAGGTGGTGTAAGAATTGTCAGATGGACAATCATGACACTGACCGTTGCAGAAGGAAACCTGTGTATATGGCAACCCTTCAGGTCAGGTCGACCTCAAGACAGGAGGAGGATATTATGTTGGATACCACTCCAGAAGAGATGAGGAAGGCACAGGCTGGGGATAAAACACTCAAGCCTTGTTTCAGAAAATTGTCAACTTGTCATACAACTCCAGGCAAGGGAGATTTTTACATGAAAAACAAGTTGATGTATAGGAAGACTGGAGCTAGATCCAAAGGTCAGGGACAGCTGGTACTTCCTAAAAGATATAGGGCAGACTTAATAAGGAGCCTACATGTGAAACCAGATGGGGACCATGAGAAGATAGGTACCATCATTCAAAAGGTGGCTCACAATTATTATTGGCCCAAAGCAAGATGGGACATTGAGAATTTTGTAGAAAGGTGTAGCATAGCACATGAGGGAACACCCACAAGTGGGAACATGGATCAGGACCTGGACACGCCACGGGGCAAAATTAGGCCTGATAATAAAAAGAAATATAAATTTGATAAAGTGGACCAAATGGAATGGGAAGCCCCTTTTCACGGACAAGCTTCACTTAACTGTTTTACAATGGCCACTATGCGGAGAGTGCAAAAAGATGTCTTACCCCAGGATAAGCCGAAAATCCCTCAATCGGACTTAAACAAACTGGAGGAAGAGGATGTAGAGAGGAAATCTCTCATCAAGAATTTTAAGTGGGGAGAAAGCCCCAGGAAAAGAATTGGTAGCGGTCGTTTTGTGAATGATAATTCTGGGAAGAAAAATCATCACTATAGAGCTTCGAGTGGAAGAGACCATACCGGTGCATGGACAAATAGGTCCACACAATTAAAGGTCCATATGTAGCTTTGTTAAGAACGTGGACTGATGAAAAGGCAGAGGAAAACATTACATCTTCATACCAATATGTGAATGAGCTGACCACTCGTTTAAAAACTGGCTGGAAACTTGCCAATGAAAATTTGAAACAAGCCAGGAAGAAACATGCTGCCTATTATAACAGGAAGGCGAAAGACAGAAATTTGGCTGTGGGAGAGAAAGTACTGCTTCTTTTGCCCGGGAGTCAGAATAAGTTACAAATTGGATGGCAGGGTCCATATACAGTTTTAGAGAAGGTGTCTAGAACAAATTATAAGATAGATAAGAAGGGGAAAGAAAAAATCTATCATGTGAATCTGAAGAAATATTTGGAAAGAGAACATCAGGAAGAGACACACTTGTTGACCTTGTCCATCGCCATGGAGATGAAAAAGGAACCACTTTCATCATTTGAATATCCATTACACCCCTGTGAGACAGCAGCACAGGTGAAAATCAGTACACATTTAACGAAAACTCAGAAAGAGAGAGTGCAACAGGTTCTAAATAATCATGCAGAGGTGTTAACAGACCGACCAGGGCATACAAACCTATTGGAATATGATATGAAACTGATAGACCCCACACCTGTCTGTATGAAACCATATTCGATTCCGTTTGCTAAGGAGAAAGCTTTGAAGGAAGAGACAGACTATCTATTGAAGGAAGGAATTATTTCACACAGTGAATCTTCGTATAGTTCCGGTGTTGTACTCTTAAGGAAGCCCTCTGGTGAACATAGACTCTGTATAGATTACAGGAGACTGAATGCTATTACAGAAGGACAGGTGGATCCATTGCCGGATACAAATCAGCTTTTTGCCAGACTAAATAAAGCTAAATATTTCTCAAGGGTGGATCTGAGTAAAAGATAATATCAGATTCCAGTAAAACCTGAGATCAGACAAAATTGTTGGATGTAAACATTTAGGAGGAACGTAATGAATCCCTGAGTTGCCTCTTTGATTGAGGATATTCCGAATGTTTCATACAGGATAATAAGAAGATTATGGGATCCACTACGAAAACTCTGCTATCACCAGGTATATGTTATCTCCTCATAACGTACATTTTGAGGGAAATATAATGTTCTCTGGACATGTCATTGCGCAGACTCAGAGAAGAGAAATGGTGAATACGGGTTGCGAAGCAGCATTAAGACAAGCATTCACACTTGCGGCTGTTCAGTAACATAACCGAAATATATTATTGGTTGTAGAAGTCTGAGGCAGATTTCAAGAGTAGTGCCTACTCTGAATGGACCCAACTACATAAAACCATGATAGCCCCACAGCAGAGTAAAGTCAAGTTGACTTACATTTATCTATGTGTATATAGAATAAAGGACTGACATGGGATGTCTGTTTTAAGAGGGGAGGTGTCGTGAAATATTCTAATCCACATATATAAATTATCAGGTAAATATAAAGCCTAACAAATAAATTCTAATAAAGAAAAGAGCAATGGTAAAATAACAGTGCTGTCACAGAGAATGTACTCGAAATCCCCCTTTGTTTTATGCTTCGTCTGCAAATTGTAACGTTTCCACGTTAAATATAAGCCACTGCATAAATACAAGCGTTTCCACAACACATTAAAACGGGTATTGCATTTCTAAGAAAAACATTGAGAGGCACACTGCGTAATGACCTAAATTAATCCTAACATTAATTATATTACGTTACCAAAACGAACGAACAGATGGACTCAAATAGAAAGAGAGAAGGGCGAATGAAATCAGGAACGCATGCAAAATTAAACACAAAACATTACAGTACTCAGACAGCACATCTTCGAAACAGGAGGTAGAAGAAATTGCATATTTTGAACGCAGCCACTTAGCTCTTTTAAATTTGTATATTTGGGTTCCTTAGGGCTTGCTGACAAAGAATATGTAAAACGTTACGCAAATAGTCTAGGAATTAAGAAGTTATAACCAAAATATAATAGTGGGGATGCTGATAAAGTTGGATAACGTTGGATTTTTATTCCCGTTAATGATATCCACCAAAAGATAGATATAAGTGGATGGAAGCAGACATCATCATCATCATCAGTTGATAAGATCTCTATGGTGTTGTTTGCTCCACTGTAGTGTATGGAATGTCAACTTGACCTACGCAGTGGTGTGTAGACATGGATTGAGTGTATAATGGGCGAATGATGATAAAGGTTCGTGGTGTTGACAAAAAAATGTTCTTTTCTCACACTCATGTATGGCTGGAAGTCATCGACACCAACGACTGTGTACCTTTTCTAAAGTTTAATTGGACGTACACACTCGACAGCACAGATAGTGACAAATCACAGGTTGCCATAATACATCATAGTACAGTGGATAAATGGTCTTGCAATGTTACATGGGCACTCATGTAGAATAAGTGTATAATGGACTGTCAGTAGCCAAGCACTCAGTATCGCCCATACATATATATCATCTGACTTCACTGACTGAGCACGTCAGCTTATAAACAATATTTCAGATGGCTTCTAAACCTAATCTCGTCTAGCGACGATTCTTCAACATAATGTTCAGCACATATTTTTCCATATAATAATATTGAACCGCTAGCAATGGGTTCTCATGTGTAGCAGTGATCTCTGGACTGATCAAGCGATAATACGGGCATCCCTTTTCTCTTCTTGAAAGTCACTACATGTTTTGGTTCCAAGATGGCTTCACTCGTGAGCTGTCACTCACGTTTGGATACAGATAATGAATCTGTCCTAAAGTTAGTCATTCATAAAACATTTCATTGCTCTGTAGATTTGATCATGAACAATTGACTGCAATCTACAGGATATAGTGCTGCTAGGAATCGAAGTCGTTTTCATCGAGTCAAATATATTCTCTTAGACATTCAAATCGTAACTATCGAAAATGGTGGCTTCGATCGAGAGTTCATAAGAGTATCTTTGATTACCTTGGTATAGGAATTATGAAACTGCCATTCCTTGGCAATACGACTAAACACTGGGGTAAAGCATACACGATAGGTTTAGACAGCTATCACCTTCCCCACAAATACTGAGATCACTTTTTCCCCGGCGACAGGCCGACATGGAAAACACACAGTCCCTATCAGGACGAAGCCAAATCACACCACACTCTAGCGACACATCCGCCGAATAGCCTTCGACCTCTCTAGAGACAACAGAACATATAGTTCGACTTAGATATGTAAAGATATACAGATATAAGACAGACTCGTCCTACTCAGACAAACAATACACATAAATTCAGGCCATAGATATTCTGAAGCAAGAACAATCTATTATTACCCAAACAACGAATAAATCGCAGTAAAATGGATTTATCCGCGGAGTTTGATCGAAAGAGCCGACACAACTTTCAAGGGAAGTAACACAATAATGACTTTCCCTTAAGCACTATTTTGCTTTCAAAATATTTGCGAAGATAACAAGAATACCAATGTATAATATTGTAAGATATCAAAGACTGCACGTAACAGATGCCTGACAGCATGAAATCATTTCTGCTCATAAAATTTTTTTATAACGTGTTTGAAAAAACCTTACGTACGGAAATAGCCTACCATGTAAACTCCAAATTGATTGGAGCGCAACAAATATAAGACTAAACACGATTGGTCGGACTATAAATACTATCTTTGGTTGTTAGGGGAGACGTAGGAAGGTAAAATTTTTTCAAACACTTGTCGAAACGTGGCTCCATTGGCCAGACTCGCTGATATAATCACTTAGGAGCGTTAGTTCGAGACCACTAGTTCAAATAAGCTTGATAAAGCAACAGTGCGTTGAAGCCAGCTCATATTTTTGCTAAATAAAAGCCTGGAACATAAGCAGATGGGAATTTGTGCCAGAATTCATTGCTAGTCAACGTATCTGTGTTTATTCTATGAATTGTGGTAAGCTTGAAACATTCAGTATCTTTTAATGAAAATTGAATGTGAATTGTTAATTTATGCCTGTATATATGTGTAGTTCAGTAGCAAACATGATGTAAAGCCTATAATGCTCCAGCCTGAACAGAAGGTGTCGGAGGAAAGTAAAACGGCATGGAATGGCCAAACAGTACACTGACACCTAGATGATTGACTAGAAAGAAATAATGCTGGAATTGCAGAGGCGTAGTAACCATTAAGGAGGTTAATACTGGTATAAAGTATTTCAGATGACGCTGACAGTTGGCCTAACGCTCTGAACTCAATGTTTGTGATGTATTGTGCTCAGTGTAGAACTAGAGTATCAATTAGTTGTGAAGTAGAAGGTACATCCTTCTTGTTTTCAGGGACCGTGGTCTTGACGTTATTGAGCAGCACCTGGTCAGAGCCTTGCTGAATCCAGAGTCGGACAGCATACTCCTTGGTCCATTTAGCTATCAGTGAGGTGTCTCCAGAGCACAGGGGAGAAATCGAGCAGAGGAGTCTTTTCCTGCCGCCATCACGCAAGATAAGCTGATGTGGCCAGCTGAGCTCAAAATTATGTACCCCCATCTTAAAATAACATTGTAACATAAACTTAAGAGGGGAAGTAAATTGTTTTAATATCAGGAACTGAGAACATCTCCAATACTAGTTCCAATAAAGACAAACTATTGAAGTCATGATGACAAATACCAACAGAGCTTGAACAAAACAAAACCAGTATTACCTCATATTACTACTACACAACTGACACACATAGGATACTTTTAATAATATATGTCACTACAATATTCATATTGAGAAATTCTGTACATATAACTTGTAATTAAAATTGATTGTGATTCTTGGTTCCCTTTGTATTTGAATCAGGACACATATTCATTCATGACAGCAATGAATACATATTGTTATTTGAAAAGTTATCAGTGACTCCTTTAAGATATCCTTGTAGAGTGTTTTATGTATGTGAGTGTCACAGTGTTGTCAAGTGTGGTGGAATAAATTAAATTGTTTATCTGTCTGTTGTTGTTATGACTTACACTTCATCATACACATACCCTAGACATACAACGTAGTCATCACACTATTCCAGAATAATTCTGACTGAGATATATATATATATGTGGCATAAATTTTGCCAGAGCAGCAGCGTTATGGCCAACTCTTTACGATTTCCAAATGCCGTGGGATTTTTAACATGTGCAACTTGCAACTATTTTTTTTGCCCTTATCCGATAAGGCTAGGCATCCGATCTCACTACCCAGCAGACCAAGGGGTTGTATGACATCATTAGGATCACTGGTTCTGAAAAAAATGTCATAAATTATACTCCCTCTACTGGGAATCGAACCCTATACCTTTAGAATTCGAGGCGGACGCCATACCTCTTAGCCATTCCGACCTCGAACACATTTCTTAAAATAAAATTTTGCCTCGTTTTGGCGAGGCGCTTGTTCAACCTTGTCGGTTAAATTAGGGCGCATATCGAAACATAAAAGACCATTAGGTCTTATAACGTAGGTGACCTTAAAAGCATACACTCCACGATTTAGTTTTTTTTCTTAAATATGAGTTTTGCTTCATTTAAGCTAGGCACACCACATTCAGCCTAGGCACAAGGTATGTCGGTTATATTAGGGCGCATGTCCAAATATAAAAGACCTTGCTGTCCAACATTCCAGGTGCCTCATCTATGGATTTTTCTACAAAAGAAAAAAAAAGAATCATCAATCTTGACTCCTTTCGGCATTTTGGGTCGTGTCATAAACCTCCATCTTAGAGAACCTTCTGCCTTGGCCGTGGACGGTTCCCTAGAAATATCGAAATTATTTCCATCGAATGACATATTTACATTTGTTACCAAATTTTATTTCATTTAATTTTTTTTTTTTTTGGGGGGGGGGGGGGGGGGGGGGGGGGGGGGGGGGGGGGGGGGGGGGTTAAGTCTACACAGTGTGGGCTTTTCCACACCATACCCAACCCTTCTTACTCGTCTTTTACGACATGCTTGAAGGCGTACATTGTTACCATTCTGTGCTCCACTTTAGAACCCCGGCAACACACCAACAAAAACAAATATACCAAAACATCCATCATCATCATGATTAGCACCATTTGTCTTAACGCTCATTACGGAGCATTGAACCACCACTGTATATGATCCCCTTGCAAGACGCCAGCACCAAATATTCACATGCTGTAGTGAATGTAGTTTCTGTGTCAATTTGTTTTACATGTTGAGGTTGCTAGCCCCATGTCTACATTTTAGTGGCCTTGTACGACATACCTGAGAGTGAAGTAGACATATTATCTCTGTCTCTTGAGAGGCCTCTGGGAACTAAACGAAATCATGCTAAATGTAAAAATAATCATAACTTTGATTTATAGGCTTTTCATAAATTATGGCACTATGTTGAAATTTCACGTTTCACAACGAAAACAGAAATAATTATCTCTGATACCTGAACGAACCATATCTTGCTACTCACGAACTGATAAAAGCAAATAGGGTTACATTTATTTCGTTCAAGGTAATATATCGCCATTGTGCAACCATCAGTTTAATATTCTTTCTATCTTCAGAAGTCGGCTCAAAACAAAAATTACATTCGTACGCAATAAAATTATCGAACTTTTTTATATTCCCCCTGGTAATCTATGAGTGCTTTGGGAAACGGGCGAGTTAATAAAATCCATTTTGTATTTGAGGTAAGAACAGTGGTCTGTCATGTATCGATGTTGAGACGGAGAACTGAAGAAGTGAGAAGGCACAAAGCGTTATTGAAGAATGTGGGGACAAAATTCTGAACTCTATCGTCTTGTGGCATCGATTAATCTATTGAGTATTGCATTGATCTTGTGTTATGAAAAAGACAGAAAAAACGCAGCATTTGTTGTGGAAATTGAGTATAACTGTTACGGCTATTTACAATTTAAAGGAGGTATCTGATATTTCTGTGCATTTATGTCAGCACTGAGACAGACATGAAGGGCATGAAGAAGACACGGGGGGGGGGGGGGGCGCTAGTCTGTTTTACAAATGTTTTGTGTATTTTGTGTTGGTATTGTGGGTAGTGGACTCTCCCCCTTGCTTCACCCTAGACCTAGTGAATTCATTTTTCATGAAAGGAGCGACCATTGCGGTGTCAGTCGCTTGGCCTAGAAAAACCTCTCATACCCTAAGATCGCTGTGCGTGGTGAAGAGTCACACACTCCTTGAGGTAGTCCTGGTAACTGAGGGTGCGAACCCCCAGGCTAAACACAACTTGATCTAGAGGAGCAAACCTCGATAATAAAACCGATGCACTATACCGTACTCATCCTCTGTGGGTGGGAAGGAGCCAGATGTATACTGAACAAGTCTCAAGTCTTATGAGTGGGAACGAGTATCAACTACTTCCTGAAGATCGGAACCCATCGTACAGGCACAGAGACTCAGGATGTGACGATCCTATTGCCTTCAATATTTGGTCATATGCCTAGAGCCTTGGAGAACTTGGCGTAACCAGCAGGTAATTTGGTGGCGGGGAATGAGCACTGTGAGCACCTACCTTGGCTAAGGGAGACGCAGAAACACCAACTTTATCTTCCGTAGAGCTGGCACAGTACACTTCTGACTTCTACGTAGAGTGGGTAGAAAATCCACAGGCACCCCAGAATCACGATGCAATGATGATGACAATGTCAGAAGAAGACACGTAAAGACCTTGAGATGATGGCACGTCACAGGAAGACTTGGTATAAGTATGTTGAAGTGTAGCGAGATTTGGTACCACTTGCTTCGTTTGTGAAAAAATGTGTAACGCGACACACATACAGCGCAGGGATAACACGCGACGGATATTGCTTTGAAGTTTGAGGAAGGCGGAAAAATGTGAATTACGTTTAGCCGGACGGTATTGAAGAAGGTAGGAAATAGCGAATATAGGAATGGCCGACTTTAAAAGTTTGCATTTACAGGAAAGAAAATTTAAAGCTGCAAGAGAACGCCTGATTGGAATACATTTAAATAATAATAATTCACCAAAGGAGATAGACTATGAATGATATCCAAAAGGATATTATTCAAATATAAATAGTTTTAAAAATAATTAACATTTTTCATCGTCATCACATCTGCTAAAAGTTAGCTAATAATCTTTAGAAATTTATTATACGTACATGCCTCAACGGATTTCGATAAAACTTGAATAGAATGAAAGCTTCATATGGGGAAAATGAAAGAATACCTAGGAAGGAAGGAAGGATATAAGTGTGAAGTGAAAAGAAGAGAAAACAAGTACAGAAAAAGCACAGATCGCCTCAAACCAGGAGATGAAACGAAAATTATAAATGTCACATATATGCAGTCTTGATTCACTATTCGTTTCTGACGAAGCATGGAGCCACCATTACATCTGGTTCATCTGGTATCAAAGCATGCATGCGCTCTTGCGTTAGTGGCTTTTGTAGCAATTTCTTTTACATGCACAACTTCATATTAGCGGCTATTTACGACATGTGTAAGGGACCAGTGTTCCTGTTCTTGTCTCCCCAGAGACACTTGGGAACTACACGGCGAAAGCTGACACCTGGAGGTTAAACATTTAACAGAAAAAAGGTATTGTCCCTGTGTCTTCCCAGGCTTGAGGTGACTATGGATTTCTGCGCATGAGACGAAGGCCTCATGAGATGATGAGTTATTTCTTCTCAGCCGGGCCTCATTGCAGGAAGTTAATGTTGAAGCACATTTTGTACTCGTGCTGTGATGGTTTCTGTAGGAATGTGTGCTACATGATGAGTTTTCCAGCTCCAAACAAAATTCTACGATTGTGGCCTCTTACAACATTCTCAAAGCAACCGTGTCGTTTAAAACAAATAGCTACAATAACTACCCTGCAAAGTACTTTGGTGAAAGCTTTCTGCAAAGAGCAACTACTATTGTCAACACATCCCTCTTAAGAAAAAAACATAATTAAAAGAAGGGGACTCACTGTTACGTGCAGTCTTTGATATCTTACAATATAATACATTTGTATGCTTGTTATGTTCGCAAATATTTTGTAAACAAAATAGATACTTTTTAGTGCTTAAGGAAAAGTCATTATTGAGTTACTTCCCTTGAAAGGAGTGTCGTCACTTCGATCGAACTCCGCGGATGAATCCAGTTTTACTGCGATTTATTCTTTGTTTGGGTAGAAATAGGTTGTTCTTGCTTCAGTGTATCTATGGCCTGAATTTATGTGTATTGTTTGTCTGGGTAGGACGAGTCTGTCTTATATCTGTATATCTTTACATATCTAAGTCGAACTATATGGTCTTTTGTCGTTAGAAAGGTCAAAGGGCTGTTCGGCGGATGTGTCGCTAGAGAGGTGTGATTTGGCTTCGCCCTGATGGGGCTGTGATTTTTGTGTAGCGGCTTGTCGCCGGAAAAAGTGATCTCAGTATTTATGGGGAAAGTGATAGTCGTCTAGACCTATCGTGTATGCTTTACCCCAGTGTGTATTCTTATTGCCAAGGAATGGCAGAATCATATTTCTGATACCAAGGTAACAAAAGATTCTCCTTATGAACTCTCTTACGAAGCCACCGTTTTTCGATAGGCACGATTTGTACGTCTGAGAGAATATATTTAACTAGATGAAGATGACATTCATTCCTAGCAGCACTATATCTTGTATGATGAAGTCAATTGTATCATGATAGAATCTACAGAGCTATGAGAACATTTAATGTATGACTAACTTTAATACAGATTCATTATCTGTATCCAAACGTGAGTGACAGCTCACGAGAGAAGCCATCTTGTATCCCAATATTTTGTGACTTTCAAGAAGAGAAAGTGATACCCCGTATTATCGCTTGATGAGTCCATAGATCACTGCTACACATGAGAACCCAGTACTAGCGGTTCAATATGATTATATGAAAAATATGTGCTGAATATTATTTCAAGGAATCTTCGCTAGACGAGGTTAGGTCTAGAAGCCATCTTGAATGTTGTTTATAATCTGACGTGCTTTGTCAGTAAACTCAGATGATATATATATATATGGGCAATACTGAGTGCTTGTCTACTGACAGTCGATTATGCTATTATTCTACATGAGTGCCCATGTATCATTGCAAGACCATTTATCCACTGTACCATGATGTATTATGCCAACCTGTGATTTGTCACTATCTGTGCTGTCGAGTGTGTACGTCCAATTAAACTGTAGCAAAGGTACACAGTCGTTGATGTCGATGACTTCCAGCCATACATGAGTGTGAGAAAAAAACCATTTGTCAACACCACGAACTCTTCTTATCATTCGCATATTATACTCACAATCTATGTCTACACACCACTGCGTAGGTCGAGTTGACATTCCATACTCAAACCACAAGCAACACAACAACACAGCATGTAGCTCTGGTGATGTTCAAGTGAGCTTATATTTATCAACTGATGATGAGCAAAGAAAATAGAGTTATCAAAAAAAGAGAGACTTTATCAACTGGTGGACCAGCTTTCTGGGTTTGACCTCGCAGAAGTTAAGAAGTCAACAGACTACCGATACCAGACCGTTTCCTGTGGCTGATACGACACACTTGCATTATTAGTTTGCTCTTTGTCAACACTTCGTCACGTGACCTGTCAAGTGAATGCAGTATGTAGGTCAGCGTTGTTGACATTTTTACATTAGACATTACAGAGTTTCACAGAACAGTTGGATCAATTCTATTCAATATTAACAGGAAGACAGTATTATTGAACTAAGAAGTCCTATTTTCATCGATGGATCTTCTTATGTTCTGCTATTGTGTTGAACTTTAATATTTAAGGCCAGAATTTGTAATTCAATAAAGTGGCAGTTTATTTATTTTCATAAGAATAACTTTGCCATTACTGTAAAACTGAGCCTATTTTGCAACACATACTATCATACACATAATTTATATATTTATGTTTACATGTTATTTGTTTGTATAGTATGTTAGTTTATATGTCAGCGGGTTGTGTTTAGGTTGGGCGGTGTCCTCACAACAGAATATCCCACGTGATAGAGGGTCCGTTGTGGGCGTTTTCTTTAGGTGCAATTTCCTTAATTATAAATTTGCTTGCAACAACTAGTTGCTATTTGTGTTAGCTGTGAAGACTGTAATTATTGTTATTTTTGTAATATTTCTTTGTTCTTTAGTTTTGTTTTGATTTGTTTGCAATTTGTTGGTCTCCCCTTTCCTTTTATTTAGTTGTATTAACAATTTATATTCATATACTGTGACGTCATTTGTGTTGTTATTCCTTGCAGATTCAGTGATTATTTTCATTGATTTCCCTATTTGATTTATTTGATTTCTGCAAACGTTTTCGTATTGTCAGTCTTATTTGTACTTTATGTATTCTGTTGGTTGACATATGTTTTATGTAGGTGTGACAGCGCCATCTTGAGGTCTGTCGTTCTCGGCGCTGGCCCCATCTGGGCAGTCATGTTGTCTATGTGGTTTAGTGCCTTTTGATCACGTTATCTTCAAGCAGATTTATTACAAGGCCATAATAAGCCTACGAATTAGCTGTGTTTTTGCTCTAGTTGTGTATATCTGTGTTTTCATGCATTCTGGAGCAATAATCGCCTGTGTTATCTGTGTGGCGCAGATTAATGCGCGTAAGCGCGCAGTAAATTGAGTGGTTAGGCCAGGGCCTATAAAATGGGTAGCAAGTGGCGAAACTGGGATTGTTGAGGCAGCCGCCCAGTGAGAACAGACGAAGAAGACACACAAGAGCCAAGCTGTAAATGCCTTGAGCACGTGAGTTAATTTAAATTAGCATTAGTTTTCTAGGATTCTGAAATTATATCGATGTGGCTATTTTAATGTTTAATGGAATAAATAGATAGATAGATAGATGTGAAAGTTTAAGAGCGATTATTTCATTCTTCAGAAAGGCAGACATAGTGTGAGGCTATTTCACTGCGAAATTTAGATAAGATTAACAATCGCAAGATAGCAACCTCGTGGTGATAAAAGGCGGTGATAGCGAGTCTGATTAAACACGCTCCGCGTGTTAAACCTATAATATGTTATGCCGAGCGACACGCGGTGTATTTAGTTCCAGTTTTTGGTTAAAGCCAAGAATATTATTCTTTAATGTAAGAGTAATTTTATTTTATCCTTTAATGTAAAAGTAATTAAGTGTATTTCACGATTATTGATTATTCTACTGTTTATTTTTAGTGGTTACTTAGAAGGGAGAATAGTCATTTAGATTTCTGGTGCGTAAGGCAAGTTGAGACAGGTGTTTCTCTGTTTGCTCCTGGTGGAGCATGGAAACACCAATGCGGCTGGTGTCCACCACAAGTCAACAGAAGCATTTTTATGCTGTTACAGTGGTTGTTCCTGTAATAATGTGTTTCATGTGATGAGTTCCCAATCTCGTCAGGGGTCACATATGACACGTTTGTGGCCAGGCGCACCAGTCGTCACTTACGACATGTTCAGAGTGCGGGAACGAGTATTGATGTGGGTCGGTTGAGAGGTAGTAGTTAATTCTCATTATTGAGATTATTTGTTGTACATGTATTGAAGAATATTATTTTATGTCCATTTTATGATTATTTAATTATTGTTATGTGAACATGGTTTGTGAGAGCACGTGGGCGTACTTAGAGTTGTATATTTCTCTCCTCCGCTCCTGAGGGAGCATGGGGCCACCGGTGTGGTTTGTCTCAGCATGAAGCATTCAGATGCTCTTGCAGTAGTGGTTTCGGTAGCAACCTATGTTACCCGGTGCGATTGCCAGCCTCATGCACAACACCATACTAGTCGCATTGGACGACACGCATGAGTGTGTGAGATAGTTGATGATATCAGGTGGGCGCATGTTTTCTTTATGGTAAGTGTTATTATCCATGCTATTAATGTTCACTTAGACATTGTTTTATTTATTGTTTTTCAGACAGTCTATGAACACTGACTGGGTGTTCGTTTGATTGTTCGTTGGATTGTTTGTTTGGTGTTCGGTAGAATTAAATGTTGATCTGCATAAGGCTTTGGGTTGCTTGAATTGTTAAGTCTGCTGCTGAGAGGGTTGCAAGCAACCAATAATTGCAACCCCTGTCAAACGATCCTTTGTAAATTTTCTTGGTGCACGGGTCTGGGGTTTGAGGTACCACCTAGCGCCCCTGTCACATAGGTATATTTCATAAGACACTATTGCCTGTGCACTGCACTTGGATTATGGTAAAAACCAGTACTTGATTATTATTACTGTTATACAAGACCTTATTAAGGCTTGTGACCCACAGATATTGGGATAGTGTGCTGATTAATCAAGTCATTAAGAACTTGTGGTATTATTATTATTTCAGGTGATTAGTATTATTGTTAGACATCATGTCTACATTAGAATACTTCATTATACAAGGGAAAGCCCTTGATAAGACTGGTCAACAATTAGAAGAATGGGCAGTTGCTCAATATGACAAAGCATTAGCTGCAGAAGAGAAAAAAGCTGCTGCTGCTGCTGAAGAGAGAAAAGCTGCTGCAGAGGAGAGAAAAGCTGCTGCTGAAGAGAGAAAAGCTGCTGCTGCTGCTGAAGAGAAAAAAGCTGCTGCAGAAGAGAGAAAAGCTCTGACTGAAGAGAAAAGATTAGAAAAAGAAGCTGATGCTGCTGCTGAACTAAAGAAATTGCAGATACAGGTGGAGGAAAGGAGATTTGAAGCTGAACAAAAAAAATTAGAAAGAGAAGCTGCTGCTGAACAAAAAAGATTAGACAGTGAAGCTGAACAAAAAAGATTAGACAGGGAAGCTGAACTAAAAAGATTAGACAGAGAAGCTGAAGAAAAAAAAAGCAATAAGAGAACATGAATTTGAGTTAGAGAAATTGAGATTGACAAGTATGAGTAATGTTAATCAGGCATCTAGTGGTAATGGTAAACCTTCTACTTACAAGGTTAAGGTTCCACCGTTCAATCAGTCCAGTGACGATATTACATTCTGGCTGGATAGATTTGAACGTTCTTGTCGTACACATAATGTGGATAAATCACAATATGCTAACCAATTAGCAGAAAACTTGAAAGGTGAATCTCTGACTAGGTTATGCCTTGTAGGAGAAGCAGATAAGGATAATTACGATGTCATTAGGGCGGCTTTGATAAAAAAAATACCAGCTAAGTGAGGAAGGCTATCGCCTTTTGTTTAAGACGATGGTGCCTGAGACAGGTGTAGAATTCTCAGAATTCATTGCAAAGGCACGTCTCACAGTTGATCGTTGGATTGAGCTTTCCAAAACAGAAAAAACGTATGAAGGACTTATGGATTTGTTGCTCAGAGATAAGATTATGTCATGTGTTAACAAACCATTCCTTGAATTTATACATGAGCGTAAACCCAAATCTCTAAAGGAAATGGAAGAATATTGTTCCCAATATGTCACTGCACACCCCGACGTGACTTTTGGCAACACTAAGATTAAGGAGAGTATGCCAGTTGCTTCAGCAACACCATACAATCCCAATTATTCACACAGATTTCAGGGACCTCAAAAACAGATTTGATAAAAAAGGTAACCATAATAGTTATCAAAACCAAGGTAACCAATCATTTCAGGGTTCTTCTTCAAAGAACTGGAGACGAGCTGATAGCTCTCGACACAGGGGTGGTCACAATTATAGCAATTTCCATAGAGGAAGTAATTATAGAAACTATCCGAGGTATCCGTCTTGGAGTCAACAAGATCGCAATTACAGAGATACTCATTATAATGAATATGATAATGGTAACCAAGAGAACTATGACTCAAAACCAATAGGGGTTACAATAGAGGTAACAATAACTACAGAGGTAATAATAACCGAGGTAGATCTCAAAACAGAAGACATAAACCACATTTTCAGGCAAACTCTGCACAACAAGAGTCCCATGAAGCCTATAAACAAAGTAAAGACAATAATGACGCTAATAATATGGCATGTGCCGCTTTTGATTTTGGGAGAGCATCTCAGTGCCCCCAATGCAAAACATTATTTGAGCCAACCACAGTGTCTACTTTAAGCTGCGGCCATCCTCTTCCTGCTCTTCCTGCATCAGTCGCGCATGATGGAAGAGGTTCTCTTGTCTTACATAAGGGTTTAGTAGATAACAATCCAGTCACCGTGCTATTTGATTCTGGGTGCACCACAATTGGTGTTAGGCAGTCACTCGTAGATCCTTCCCGTGCCACTGGACAAGTAGTCAAATGTGTAACATTTGGCGGCACATTAGAGAAATACTCTACTGCTATCATTAGGATTGCTACTCCTTTCTTTACAGGAGATGTACACGCATGTCTTCTTCCGAATCCGATCGCTGACCTCATCATCGGTCGCATTCATGGAGTCAAAGAATGCACTCCGCAACAAATTTCCGCGTGGGAAAGGCAAAACATGCAGATTGCTAACGCTGTAGTCACTAGAGCTCAGGCTCTTAATATGCCTCAAACTTCATCTACTGAAGATAATGAAGTGCATAACCAAGATGATCCCTTGGTAATTTCTCGTGACTCGTTTATAAAACAGCAAGAAGATGACCCCACTCTGAAGAAATTCTTCATTCTTGCAACTAAAGGTGATCCGAATAAAGACACAAGTCGTAAATCGTGGATTACAAAGAAGAATGGCGTACTTGTACGTATGGTTCAAGACTCCATTACGTCAAGTCATTCTCAAATCCTGGTTCCCAAGAATTTGAGAGTTAAAATTTTGCAGCACGCTCACGACTCTCAGTGTGCTGGACACATGGGTTTTTCCCGTACTAAGTCAAGAGTCCTTGCGGCTTTCTTTTGGCCATTGGTAAACAAGGACATACGGATTTATTGTCGATCTTGTAAAGTATGTCAGGAAGTTAAATCCAAAGGTCCACGGCATGCTGCACCCATTCAGGCGGCAGACATTCCTATTCGGCCGTTTCAAAAAATGGCCATAGACATTATTGGTCCATTTAAGATCAAGTCTGCCAGAGGACATCAGTTTATCTTGACGTGTGTTGATATGTGCACACGTTGGCCAGAGGCTATTCCTCTGAAGAGCATTACTACTGCTGATATTGCAGATGCTCTTTGGCTTATATTTTCTCGTCTGGGGTTCCCCGGAGAGATATTGTCAGACCATGGCACCCAACTAATATCAGATACCATGTCTCAAGTAATGTCTACTCTGCAGATAGATAGATCTTTAAGTAGTATCTATCATCCAATGTCTAATGGGATGGTCGAACGCCTTAATAGAACACTTAAAAACTTACTAGGGAAGATAACTGAGGATCATCCTCAAGACTGGGACAGAGTTTTACCTGCGGCCCTCTTCGCTTACAGAGAGGTCCCCAATGAACATACAGGATTTTCCCCCTTTGAACTCGTCTTTGGCGCGCGTCCGCGTGGCCCTATGTCGTTGCTTCATGATCTCATAACAGCTGACAATATTGACGATGACACAAAGTCATCCTACGAATATGTCATCGCGTTGAGACAAAAGATTATCGAAGCATGCAAATTAGCAACTTCTTCTTCTGAATTTGCGAAACAGAAGGCAAGGCAATTTGCCAATAAGAAGAGATGCTTACGACAACTTTGTCCTGGGGACAAAGCATTTGTATTACTACCTTGTAGGGAAAACAGACTACTTATTTCTTGGAAAGGTCCGTACGATATAATATCGAAAATTTCCGATGTCGACTATATTGTCGATATTGATGGGAAGCATAAAACCTTCCACATCAATATGCTTACTGAATTCCATGAACGTCCGGATTATTTGCAACCCATTTTCCAAGCAACGGACAATTCTCCAGTACAACATGGTCATTACTCATCACTGTCCGTGATACAGGATGAGGAAACAAGTTTTTCAGATGTAAATCTTCCTCTTCCAATGATCCCACTTCATTCTAGTGAATCATGGAAGAACGTTACTGTCTCTCCTGATTTGTCTCTAGGAGAACAGCGACAAGTTTCAACTATGTTGCAAACATTTCAGGATGTACTCACTGACATCCCTGGACAAACTCATGTCATTGAACATGACATTGTTCTAACTGACCATACTCCTATTAGGGTTAGACCTTATCCTATACCTATACATTTTCAAGCACAAGTCGAGAAAGAGTTGGATGAGATGATAGATTTGAAAATAATCGAACCATCCACCTCTGCATATTCTTCGCCGATGGTTATTGTTCGGAAAAAAGACAATAACATACGTCTTTGCGTCGACTATCGCAAATTGAATCAAGTAACGAAGTTCGATGCCGAACCTATGCCTTTACTGGAAGAGCTACTTACTCGACTCTCCAAATCTCATTTTTTCACTAAACTTGATTTGTCTAAAGGATATTGGCAAGTTCCTTTATCTGAACGCGCCAAACCTCTCACGGCTTTTTCAACACCTAGAGGTTTGTTCCAATGGAATTTTATGCCTTTCGGTCTTATGAACGCACCAGCTACATTCGTACGCATGATGCGCCGAATCCTATCTTATCGGTCAGATGTCATTGCATATCTAGACGACATCTGTCTTTTCAGCGATACTTGGGAAGATCACTATTCAGGGTTAGATGAATTGCTGTCTACTTTGCGCGAGCACAACCTGACAGCGAAACCCTCTAAAGCCTATATTGGTTTTAGCGAAATTTCTTTCCTAGGCCACCGAGTTGGTCATGGTTTCCTAAAGACAGAGGACCATAATACTAGTAAGATACTTAACATCTCTATCCCTAAGACTAAAAAACAGGTGAGAAGTCTGTTAGGTCTTATTCAATTTTATGACAGATTCATTCAGAATCTATCCTCTATCATGGCACCTCTTTCTACACTTTTAAAGAAAGGTTCGCCTAATATGGTCCACTGGTCTCAGGAATGCCAATGCTCTTTGAATAAGATTAAAACATTGTTTTCAACACCACCTATTTTAGTGTTACCTACTAAAGATAAGACATTAGTTCTTCGTAGTGATGCTTCATCCACTGGGATTGGAGCGGCACTAATGCAAGAGTACTCTGGAACTCTGCATCCTGTAATGTATATTTCCAGAAAACTTAATGCGGCAGAAAGGAATTATTCGGTTTTAGACCGTGAGCTATTAGCTATGGTTTGGTCGATCCTCAAACTACAGAGATTCCTTCTAGGCGCACATTTCATAGTAGAAACCGACCAAAAAGCTCTTACTGATATACAGAGTAAGAATTTGAAGAGCTCGAGGTCTACTCGATATGCAATTGCTCTTCAACCTTTTCATTTCTCTGTGCGAGCTATTCGTGGATCAGATAATGTGATGGCAGACATTCTGTCAAGATGCCCACATGATTCCACATAACTATTAGGTCTTAGACTTCTTGATATGTCTAGTTTATAATAGTTCCTTTCTATATCAAGATAGATACACATTTGTAATTTAATAATATAATGATTGTATCACTACTTAGCGGTTCATTGATGTTTATTCACCGCGGTGCTTTGATGATTTTTCTTCATAAATCATAAATTTAAGATATCTAATACGAAATTATGGTATGAAATTTTTTAGGCATTGTGTAATTGCCAGAATGGTATTATACTTTGATGACACCTTCCTGGAAAAATTTACTTGTAGAGAAATAATTTGTCTCAGTTTATGAGATACATTCTCACCAGTCGCTCCATAAGTCGACTTAGCCTCATATTAGGCGTTATATTTATTCCTGATATTTTCATCTGCGCATTATTCATGCATTGTGAGCCTATTGTACGTTGCTTCTAGATGTATTAAAAAAAAAAAATGTTCCATTTTTTTTTTCCCGGGAGGTGTGGTAAGACTGTTACGTGCAGTCTTTGATATCTTACAATATAATACATTTGTATGCTTGTTATGTTCGCAAATATTTTGTAAACAAAATAGATACTTTTTAGTGCTTAAGGAAAAGTCATTATTGAGTTACTTCCCTTGAAAGGAGTGTCGTCACTTCGATCGAACTCCGCGGATGAATCCAGTTTTACTGCGATTTATTCTTTGTTTGGGTAGAAATAGGTTGTTCTTGCTTCAGTGTATCTATGGCCTGAATTTATGTGTATTGTTTGTCTGGGTAGGACGAGTCTGTCTTATATCTGTATATCTTTACATATCTAAGTCGAACTATATGGTCTTTTGTCGTTAGAAAGGTCAAAGGGCTGTTCGGCGGATGTGTCGCTAGAGAGGTATGATTTGGCTTCGCCCTGATGGGGCTGTGATTTTTGTGTAGCGGCTTGTCGCCGGAAAAAGTGATCTCAGTATTTATGGGGAAAGTGATAGTCGTCTAGACCTATCGTGTATGCTTTACCCCAGTGTGTATTCTTATTGCCAAGGAATGGCAGAATCATATTTCTGATACCAAGGTAAAAAAAGATTCTCCTTATGAACTCTCTTACGAAGCCACCGTTTTTCGATAGGCACGATTTGTACGTCTGAGAGAATATATTTAACTAGATGAAGATGACATTCATTCCTAGCAGCACTATATCTTGTATGATGAAGTCAATTGTATCATGATAGAATCTACAGAGCTATGAGAACATTTAATGTATGACTAACTTTAATACAGATTCATTATCTGTATCAAACGTGAGTGACAGCTCACGAGAGAAGCCATCTTGTATCCCAATATTTTGTGACTTTCAAGAAGAGAAAGGGATACCCCGTATTATCGCTTGATGAGTCCAGAGATCACTGCTACACATGAGAACCCAGTACTAGCGGTTCAATATGATTATATGAAAAATATGTGCTGAATATTATTTCAAGGAATCTTCGCTAGACGAGGTTAGGTCTAGAAGCCATCTTGAATGTTGTTTATAATCTGACGTGCTTTGTCAGTAAACTCAGATGATATATATATATATATGGGCAATACTGAGTGCTTGTCTACTGACAGTCCATTATGCTATTATTCTACATGAGTGCCCATGTATCATTGCAAGACCATTTATCCACTGTACCATGATGTATTATGCCAACCTGTGATTTGTCACTATCTGTGCTGTCGAGTGTGTACGTCCAATTAAACTGTAGCAAAGGTACACAGTCGTTGGTGTCGATGACTTCCAGCCATACATGAGTGTGAGAAAAAAAACCATTTGTCAACACCACGAACTCTTCTTATCATTCGCATATTATACTCACAATCTATGTCTACACACCACTGCGTAGGTCGAGTTGACATTCCATACTCAAACCACAAGCAACACAACAACACAGCATGTAGCTCTGGTGATGTTCAAGTGAGCTTATATTTATCAACTGATGATGAGCAAAGAAAATAGAGTTATCAAAAAAAGAGAGACTTTATCACTCACTCATCGCTTTTCCGCAGCCTTGTTCCTGACAACAGCTCTTCAGACTAAACTGTCTTCGGAAAAGTCCAGCAGGTCTATCTAGAAATGGCTTGTGATCCGTAGTGTCGGCCTTAAGGTCAATCTTGCAGCAAGTTTTTGTTCGTCCTCTGGACTTTACCCAGGGTACAATGTCAAAGCTAATCTACCAATGTTCAGTAATAAATGCTTCCGAATATTGATTTTCTTTTCTAGGTTGTAAAAATGTTTTTTTGGGGGTTAAACTTTGCTTCCAAACCTCTCTACAATTTGTATTCACTGTGATAAAGTGGTCCTAGGCTTTGTCGCCCTGTATGTTTTTCATCATCTTCTTATTTTATAATTCTCTCGTTATTTCTCTTACATCGTTTTTAAAGTGATCTTTCTTAATCACGGATTTTAAGTGTAACTCAAATCCCAACGTTGCTATTTCCCAAACCTTACATTATCTTTTGGAACACACCTGGCTTTGCAGACATCATTGTTAGCGCATGGGAAATAAATTTGTTTGATACTTTAATCCTCTGTTTCAAAATAACGAGTGTCACACATTGGGACACAATAGCACACCCGCCAGAGCAATTAGCTAATATTGACTCATGGCACGCACAGGAATGTTGGCTATCTCTACGTTGAAAGCGTCGTGTTGTATTCATGACCGAACACTGAAAAAGATTAAAGGAAGCCGCTCCCATTATCAAAGTGATACACGGGGGACTTCATTCAAACCGCAAAATAAGGAGGACTCTGTGACAAGGGAACAGATAATTTCTGTATCGGGCGGCCAGTCCAAAACCACGGTTTGTCTCGCAACCGAACATCCAGCACATAGTAAAAAGTTGAGTTTTAGCGATTGACGTGCACAAAAATGGCACACGAGCATGCCGATGTCGCAGGGTAAGATGAATGCCTAGTTACTAGTTAGAGCCTTTTCCGGGCACGCCAGTCCGGTCGCGGGAAGCTAAAGTTCGTAGGATCTCAATTCCTTCAGGGAAGTACCTAGGTTTAATTTTTATATTTATTTAGATTCTTATGTGTCCTATCTAGCCTTCACTTTCTTTCCTTTCCCTGACGAAGGCCTTGTGGCCGTAACGTTGGCTATTTTCTTTGACTTTTGTCCTCGTAAGACGAATCACCTTTTTTCGATTTTTTTTTCACACCCATCCATTGGATTAGAGCGGAGCCATAGGATACAATACACGACTTCTGTCGTAAGGATATTCCCCATAAGTTATTAGAAAACACTATCTAGTGGAGAGTATTCGCCTTTTCTACTTCCTGTCCTTATCTCGAAAAGGTCTATCTCTTTTTTAACGAGACAATTTCTGGAGACCTTGTTGACAACATTCAATAGTCCATGCCCATCATACTGTAGCGAGGCGACCATTGAGGCCCCGCCCAGTATATCATTTACGACATTCACTTATATGAATTTATTCATTCATTCATTCATTAATTCGTTCTCCTTTTCACCTGATTCACTCCAGGTACCAGCCGTTGTAGTTGTAGCGTGAAAAAGTTGAGATTGAACCTCCGACACATTTTTTTATTTTTTTTTTTTACAAAGATTTAACTGAAGCTTTAAAGTAAGGTGTTTGTCTTGGTCACATTTTTATTTGTTACAAAGATTTAACTGAAGTTTGAAAGTAAGGCGTTTGTCTTGGCATATTTTGTGTGTGTTCAATATTACCGATTTACAGTATTTGTAAGTGGCACGCAACAATATTTTTCAAATTTATATATCGATGAGAAATAAATAGGACTACAAATTTAAACACACAGTAAAAACAGAAAATTGTAAATTTATTCGCAGAATAAAAGCAAAGAGAACATTATTATATATAAAATATAAATCATCGTCGTCATCATCGTCATCATCATCGCCATCATCATCATCATAATCATCGTCATCATCATCATCATCATCGCCATCATCATCGTCATCATCATCATCATCATCGTCGTCATCATAATTATCATTTTTCCGTTGTGCTCATTACAGAACATGACGTCACCACTGAAGCCGGTTCCTTTACAAATATCCTGCACCAAACATTCACGTGCTTTTGTAGCTGTGGTTTTTGTGGCTATCAGTTTAACGTGATGAGGTTGTCAGCCGCATGTCCAGCCTCATGTTAGTCGCCTTGTACGACATGCCTCACGGCCCAATAGTCCTATTTTGTCTTCGCCTCGTGAGATACAAAAAGAAAATTCATAGAATAAAAATAGTGAAGAGCAATTTTATGCACGAAACTATACAAAAGAACAAGAATTATAAACAGAGTTGAAACCGTGGCAACAAATTTATACATAGAGCAGAAACAGGGATAAAAAATGTATTCTCAGAATAGAAACAGGGACAACAAATTTATGTACAGAGTAGAAACAGGACAAAAATAAATTTATACACAAGGGAGAAATATTTTTAAAAAATTATACGGATAAACACATTTATACACATGATAGAAACAGGAACAACAAATGTATACACGTGGATGAAAAGGACAAACGATAAATTTATACATGAGAAAAAACATTTCGTTTCGTGACTGCTGTATTTTGTGTTCTTCTCTTGTTTTATATTTTTAGTACCTATATGTAATTCTTGTCTTTGTCACCTGTTTGTGGCTGACGAAGGGTAAAACCCGAAACGTCCCTTGTTTCTTGTGAACCGTTATTTGTTAAACTGATTAAATACCGTTTTATTGGTTTAAATACTTATACGCACTGGAAGACACATGAACAACAAATATATACACAGGATAGATACAGAAACAAAAAATGTATACACGGGAAAAACATGAAATAACAAATTTATACATTGGAAGACACATGAACAACAAATTTATACGCTAGAAGAAATAGGAACAACAAATTTATACACCAGATAGAAACAGAAACAACAAATTTATACACTGGGAGAAAAAGGAACAACCTAATTTATACCCATGAACGTAACAGGATGAACAACAAATGTATAGGCAGAGGAGAAACTCGGTAAATAACAAATTTATACCTGGGTAGAAACAAATAATACAAGAAAGGCAACACTGACATATAGAGGGTGAGAAAGATGAATATTATTTTTTTTTCAATGAATAACCAGTCATTGAAGGTAACAATCGATTGTTGCCAATGTAAATAAAATCAGAAATATTGCATGTGTATTTGCATTTCTTACAAAAGCTGTGGGAATATGAGACATTTTAGTGGAAAAAAAAATAATTTTCTAAATTTTAAAATCAGTTTATGGGATATTTTAACTATGGGAGCCGCGCTGGTGTTAATGGTTATCACACAGCGCTGGCGATCGGGTCATGCAGGTTCAAGCCCGGGCGAGGACATATGAAGTAATGTCGTCGACCGGAACTTGGACTGGATTAATTCGAGCCCTGACGAAGACATTTGAAGAGGTGTCGTCGACCAGGGACTGGAATCACCTGAACGGCTCTTGAGCTCACCCGGCTCTAATGGGTACCCTCCGAAGACGGCGAGTATCTGCCTGAATGGCGAGTGGACACCTGTCATTGTACAGGGAAAAAAGGGATACTCACGTAAAAATCAGTCTCAGGTTAGATATACTAACTGGAGATTCTCGCCTCTAGTTAAAAAAAAAATCATTAAAAAAAAAAAAAATCATTAAAATTGTTGTGCGTCTTGGGTAATATTTTAAAACCTGACTTAGCCAATTTATATTGGAATTTTATTCAACATCGTCGGCGTCTGTGGCCTAATGGATATGAACGCAGTTTCATAATCCAGATATACCAGGTTCGAAACCTGCTGCAGGCGGTTTGGTAGCAGATCGCTTTGTGTGGATTTTTAACAATGGTATAAGCGCCGTACCGTTCAGAAAGCAATGGCAAACTACTGAATGAAAAAAATTGCCTAGAAAAATCACAAACAGCCAATAAAAGCTGGGGTTGATTGCCACGTCCTGTAAAGGATAAGCAACTAACTTTATTCAACATCAGAAATGATTTTTAAGATTTTTGTGGCCATATCTAGGTGACTCTACCATTAGCTGTATTATTTTGTAATTTGCCGCATTCTACCGTATTTGTAAAAATGTGTCTATTTTAGTCTACTTCTGTTAAGTGATGTCCATTATACTTGAAAGTAATTATAAGGGAACTGTCTCTCTAGCAATATTTATCCTTCGTAAACCATTTGCCTCAGTAATGTCAAATTCATTTTATCATTTTTCCCTTTCATTTTTTCTTACACATTGCTTTATATTTTAATTATTTCGTTTTAATTTTTAATTTAACAACATGTTTATGTATTTAGATTAATTTTTACTTTCTCTTCTTCTTCTTCTTCTTCCTCGTTCGTCCTGAAAAGGACGTTGGTTGCGTTGTGTCTTTTCTATTTTCATTAGTTTTTCCCTGACCAAAAAAAAAAAAAAATTTAATTTCCGCTTCCGCTGTCATAGTAAGTCGCGCTCTACCTATTATCTTTCACCCGACTGAATAGTATAAGGCACGTTATCATTTGATTTCAGAAACAACTTAGATAAGTCCAAGAAATAGGTACTTATCCCTACAGAATTAGTGCACGAGGAAGCGCGCGGTCTTCAAAGTTAATTACTTCTTACATTCATGATAGTAGCCCCTTCAGTCATAACTGATTATGGGAATGAGCCCTTCAGTCATAACTGACTATGGGAATGAGCCCTTCAGTCATAACTGATTATGGGAATGAGCCCTTCAGTCATAACTGACTATGGGAATGCGCCCTTCAGTCATAACTGACTATAGGAATGCGCCATTCAGTCATAACTGACTATGGGAATGAGCCCTTCAGTCATAACTGACTATGGGAATGCGCCCTTTAGTCATAACTGACTATGGGAATGAGCCCTTCAGTCATAACTGACTATTGGAATGAGCCCTTCAGTCATAACTGACTATAGGAATGCGCCAATCAGTCATAACTGACTATGGGAATGCGCCCTTCAGTCATAACTGATTATGGGAATGTGCCCCTTTCGGCGTGTTCTATTGTCGTCTGCTTGTTGTGAGAGCTTTTTCTCGCCAAATCTGAGTTGGCGCCGTGGGGAGCATCATCATTGTGTGCGATCGGCAGCTTCAAGATCCCAGGTTGCTGGATTTATGTCGAGTGCCGTAATGTCTTTTTCGCTCATCTTTGAACCTCAGCTGTAGTCGCCCGATTGTTCCTTTGCCATCTGCCAGTGCGTGTAGAAAATATCTTTGGGGATGCGACCCTCTTCCAAGCGGCGGACAAGGCCAAGCCATTACATTGATACATTATTTTATTTCTGCCAAGAACTGTTCAAGTGCCTGGAGTATATTCTTCTCATTCGTTCGCTCTCATATAACCACTTCTACTTCTCTCATAAAGTTGACGGTCTGTCTCAGGCATCTCTCATCTCTCTCATATAACCACATCTATTTCTCTCATAAAGTTGACGGTCTGTCGCAGGCATCTCTCACCTCTCACATATAACCACATCTATTTCTCTCATAAAATTGACGGCCTGTCTCAGGCATCTCTCATCTCTCACATATAACCACATCTATTTCTCTCATAAAATTGACGGTCTGTCGCAGGCATCTCTCATCTCTCACATATAACCACATCTATTTCTCTCATAAAGTTGACGGTGTGTCTCAGACATCTCTCATCTCTCACATATAACCACATCTATTTCTCTCATAAAGTTGACGGTCTGTCACAGGCTTCCCTCATGTCTCACATATAACCACATCTATTTCTCTCATAAAGTTGACGGTGTGTCTCAGGCATCTCTCATCTCTCTCATATAACCACATCTATTTCTCTCATAAAGTTTACGGTCTGTCTCAGGCATCTCTCATCTCTCACATATAACCACATCTATTTCTCTCATAAAGTTGACGGTCTGTCGCAGGCATCTCTCATCTCTCACATATAACCATATCTATTTCTCTCATAAAGTTGACGGTGTGTCTCAGGCATCTCTCATCTCTCTCATATAACCACATCTATTTCTCTCATAAAGTTGAAGGTCTGTCTCAGGCATCTCTCGTCTCTCACATATAAACACATCTATTTCTCTCATAAAGTTGACGGTCTGTCTCAGGCATCTCTCATCTCTCACATATAGCCACATCTATTTCTCTCATAAAGTTGACGGTCTGTCTCAGGCATCTCTTATCTCTCACATATAACCATATCTATTTCTCTCATAAAGTTGACGGTCTGTCTCAGGCATCTCTTATCTCTCTCATATAACCACATCTATTTCTCTCATAAAGTTGACGGTGTGTCTCAGGCATCTCTCTCATATAGCCACATCTATTTCTCTCATAAAATTGACGGACTGTCTCAGGCATCTCTCATATATAACCACATCTATTTCTCTCATAAAGTTGACTGTCTGTCGCAGGCATCTCTCATCTCTCTCATATAACCACATCTATTTCTCTCATAAAGTTGACGGTCTGTGTCAGGCAACTCTCGTCTCTCACATATAACCACATCTATTTCTCTCATAAAGTTGACGGTCTGTGTCAGGCAACTCTCGTCTCTCACAAATAACCACATCTATTTCTCTCATAAAGTTGACGGTCTGTCACAGGCTTCTCTCATCTTTCACATATAACCACATCTATTTCTCTCATAAAGTTGACGGTGTGTCTCAGGCATCTCTCATATAACCACATCTATTTCTCTCATAAAGTTGACGGTCTGTCTCAGGCATCTCTCATATAACCACATCTATTTCTCTCATAAAGTTGACGGTCTGTCTCACGCATCTCTCATCTCTCACATATAACCACATATATTTCTCTCATAAAGTTGACGGTCTAACTCAGGCTTCTATCGTTGCTCTTATATAACCACATCTTCTTTTTGTTCATCTAATGTTCCGTTCTCCCTGGCAAACCTCTACACACCACGGTAGAAGAAGAACGACCAAATAAGTACGTAAGTAAGTCCTGCAAAAGAAGGAAGTTTTCTGAAAGTTAATTTTAAAAAAATAAGGTCACAATAACATAGAAGAATCTGTTTGTTTCATCGATTTAAAAGCTCTATTTTTGTTTTCAAGGAGCTGTCTACCTTTGTGTCTATGACAGTCTAGAGTTTGTCTAGGTCCATATCATTGACATGGAATAATATCTGCATTGATTGTTATACAGAATACAGTATACCATCCACGTGCAGAAGGAATCATACATGCTGTAGATAAATATAGGAAGAGATATTTATTCGAGTATATCGTTAAATGTTTTCCTCTTCATTAATAGCCAGTCTGACTGACAAACTAAGATTTTAATGATGGTGTAAAGCTGCTGATGTCAGCCAGCAGTTCTGTCACATGTGAAATAAATAGGCAAATTTAGCTTTAACACTGAAGTAGCCGTAGGAGAGTGAAGTGATGGAGACTTACCATACTAGGTCGAGCTTTTTGGGACGTGAGATGACCTGTTCCTTTCATTGTTGTCTTTGCCTTTCCTAACTTAAGATTTTAGGCAGGTGCCCAATTGCAGCATGGTAGACTGTAGCGTGACGCCACCAGGTTTTGAAGCGAGAACACGGTAACCTTGTCGGGAGAGGCAAGCGGGCTAGCCACTCTGCCAGTATCAGACTATCTCATAACAGGTAGGCGTGTGATAACACGGTGTCTGGCAAAATTTTTGTTTCAGCATTTTTACGTACCTAGTTGTCTGGATCATCCAATAAATACGTGAACATCATCTGTCCCCAGATTCTACAGCAAAGCATTGTCTTAAAACAGAATCATCATCATCAGCTCCACCATCATGACTACCATCACCATCATCACCATCATCATCACCACCACCATCATCATCACCACCATCATCACCACCACCATCATCATCACCAACATCACTACCACTACCGTCATCACCACCATCACCATAATCACCACCATCACTACCACCACCACCATCACTACCACCATTATCATCACTACCATCACCATCATCACTACCATCACCAACATCACCACCATCATCATCATAACTACCATCCCCATCATCATCACCACCATCATAACTACCAGCACCATCATCACTACCATCTCCATCATCATCACCACCATTATCATCATCATCACCACCATCATCATCACCACCATCATCATCATCACCACCATCATCATCATCACATCCATTATCACTATCATCAATATCATCACCACCATCATCATCATCACCACCATCATCAGCACCATCATCATCATCATCACAACCATCATCATCGCTAGCGTCATGCATAATCTCATATTAGTCACCTTATACGAGATGCCTGAATCGACAGTTCTATTCTGTACATCTCGTGTGTGCCTGCAACAGACTCATTTATATTTATTATTTCTGCAGCCGAGACAATTTTCATATAATAGAATTTAAATATTTTGTTTGGGCATCCTTCATGTTTTTTTGTTTTGTGTATGTGTATGTGTGCTCATTTTTCTCAAATCAGCAATCCATGAATTTGATCTAATGCAAGGACAGAACAAGGATTCTCAAAATACAGCCCGCAGACTGGCCCAGTCATCGTTCTGAAATTTGTATTAAAGATTATATGGACAAAAGTGAGATCCGTTGTTAGTGTTATTGTTCACTTGCGCTTTTTCATTCATTCATTCATTTTCTTATTCGCTTCTTATAAAGCATGACGCCTTAACTACAGGTCCCCCTTGCAGGAAGCCTGCATCAGTCCTTCTCACGTTCTCGCTTGGGTGGCTTCTGTAGCAATGTGTTTATATGATCAGATTGGCAGCGCCATACATTACCAAAATTAGTACATTTGTACGACATGCGCAGTGAATCATTGTTCGTATTCTTTGCTTATATCAGTAAACTAATTAATACAAATGTTACGAAATGACAAATTTTTATACAAGAAAATTAGCATTTTTGCTTTAAAAAGAAAATACACTGAATTTATGAATAGTACATTTTTTAGATACACTTGTTTGCCGTAGGTACTTTGTTAGATCTTTGACACTAGTGAAGTAGCCGCAGGCGCAAAAATTCTTTGAGAACCACAGAAATCGACTTATAATATTCCTGGATATTGAGAGGTAAAAAATGAATGCAGCCATATATAATATTATCTGGATGTATTAATACTTCTGTTTATTTAATCTGTCGTGAAATAATAATAATAATAATAATAATTTCTCCTTCAGAGCTATTGTTAAATCCTATATTAATATCCCCTGTCTCCCGTTTTGGCACGTAGAGGTTGTGAAATCTGTCAAGTTTTCATGCACTTAATACGTGCACAATGTGTCTGCTTTTGAAATATTTTTGTTACCGCTAGAAACGTGTTATAACATTGTATAAGAAAATTTAAAAGCAATAAGCCAAAGCTGTGATGTATGCAGTATTCTGCAAAAATTACATACATACAGAAGTCGGGTAAGACCGTACAGAACTCATGTAAGAGACAAGTCGCATTGCTGTCAAAATTATATTCATTTTTAGCTGTTTCTTTTTTAAGCTGCTTTTGTTTATCTGGCATTTATCTGTTATTAGGAAGAGCCAGGTAAGCGAAAATAGGCAATACGTAAAATTAGGGCAGCTGACAAAGAAATCACCCAAGTTACGGCCACAGAGACAAACGAACGAAAACAGAAGAGATTTAAATGAAAAGCAAAAACTGAGTTTAATACAATCATCTGGTGCCATCTCCACATCAAAGTCGACTGCATTTGATCTCCAACGTCTTCTGTCTCTTATCTTGAGGTTTATACTCTGATCGACTCTTTTCTGTCCATCTGTTGATGTTATCTTCTTAACTATAGTGCTGTCTTCCTCTTGCACGTTTGTCTTCAACTCTGCCTTCTATTATGATCTTCAGGAAGGTGCTTTGTCTTTGTACATGACTAATATAATTTAGCTAATTCTGATCTTCTTACTTACTTAGTCGTTCCCCTTCTACCGTTAGATGTAGAGGTTTGGAAGAGAGAGCGCCAGACTATCCTATCGGCTGTCTTCCTCCTGGCCTGGTTCCATTCTAGTCCTCGGTCCTTCAAAGATTGTCTAATGTTGTCCTCCCAGCGGACTCTGGGTCGTCCTCGGGGTCTGGATCCTTGGCTCTTTGTTTCCCATGCTTGTCGTGGTATCCGATCTTCTCCCATTCTGCAGACATGGCCAAACCATCTTAATTGGAACTGTTCTACTTGGGTCTGCAGGGGGTAGGATTTAAGGCCGTGACGTATCGTCTGGTTGCGTACCATGTCTCTTCTTGTTACTTCAACCACCTTCCTCAGATACCTCATTTCTGAGGTTTGGATCTGGCTTTTGTGGGTTGTAGTCATTGCCCATGACTCGCAACCATATGTCAAGACTGGGACATAGGTGGAGCGGTATACAGCCATCTTCGTTTTCTTACCAACCTCTCTCTTGCTGAGGAATCCTCGATTTATGGCCTGAAAAAGTCTCCCAGCTGCTGCTTTTCGAGTGGCCAATTCTTGCTTTTGTGGGTTGTAGTCATTGCCCATGACTCGCAACCATATGCCAAGACTGGGACATAGGTGGAGCGGTATACAGCCATCTTCGTTTTCTTACCAACCTCTCTCTTGCTGAGGAATCCTCGATTTATGGCCTGAAAAAGTCTCCCAGCTGCTGCTTTTCGAGTGGCCAATTCTTGCTTTTGTGGGTTGTAGTCATTGCCCATGACTCGCAACCATATGTCAAGACTGGGACATAGGTGGAACGGTATACAGCCATCTTCGTTTTCTTACCAACCTCTCTCTTGCTGAGGAATCCTCGATTTATGGCCTGAAAAAGTCTCCCAGCTGCTGCTTTTCGAGTGGCCAACTCTTCTTTGATGCCTCCCTTTCGATCTATAATAGCTCCGAGGTATTTAAAGTGGTCGACCTGCTCCAGGACCTGTTCTCTTAGCTTAATCTGATGTCTTCTTTCTTCTCGTGATATCACCATGGATTTTGTTTTAGAGCTGCTTATGACCATCCCTCTCTTCTCCAGCTCTTTCTTCCAGACTTGCAGGTTGGATTGGAGATGTGCCTCTGATTTAGCAATCAGGGCAACATCATCAGCAAATGCCAGCTCCGAAATATAGACCTGTCTCATCTTCCAGTACCCCACTAAATACTTTCTTGTTCTCTCCTTACATGCCTTGATGACATCGTCCATAAGGAGTATGAAGAGGTAAGGTGATAGGATATCACCTTGTCTTACACCAGTGGTGGTCCTGAACTCTTCTGACTTATGGTTTGCTGTCCTCACATAATTTCTGCATGACTTGTAGAAGCTCTGTATAGCATGAATCAGAGGTGCTGGAATATTCTTCCTTGCCAAACAGTCCCAAAGGTTGCTCCAGGGGACCCTGTCAAACGCCTTTTCCAGATCTATGAAACAAAGATGGATCTCACCCATCTTGATTTTCTTCAGTGCTGCCTTCAGTTCTTCCATCTTTATGTCATCTTCACCATCATTCGTTTTCTCTTCTGTGCTAGTGGTTATCATTTCTGATGCTTGACCTTGCTCACCATCAAGGAGTTCTGAGAAATATTCTTTCCATCTTTCCATTACTTCCTTCGGGGCAGTAAGCAATTTGCCTTGCTTGTCCTTTATAAATTTGAGAGGGCATTTTTTTTCCTTCCTCATGTTCTTTAGGGTCTTATAGAACAATTTCTGGTTTTCTTGTGCATCTTTTTCTAGCTTTTCTCCAAATTCTTCCCAGGACTTCTGTTTTGCTGCTAGCACTTTGTTCTTTGCTTCTGTTCTGAGTGTCACATATTCTCTATATTTTTCCATTTGCCCTGTTGTGTTTTTAGCTCCTAAGTATTGTTTCCATGCCATTTTCTTCTCTCTTATTTTCTCTTTGACTTCCTCTGTCCACCAAGGTGTCCTCTTTCTCTGGTTCCTAAGTCGGACTTCACCACATGCTTCTGCAGCAGCTGTCTTTATGATGTCCTTGAATTTAATCCAGAGGGTTTCCAAGTCATCAGGTCGTTCTTCTGTGTTGCTCACCGCTGCAGGAATAAGCCCCTGATATCTGGTCTTAATTTCTGGCTCTCTCAGCTTGTAGGTCTTAATGCTCATTTCTCCTGCTCGTTTACTTGGTTTCTTGCGTGATGTTGGGCAGTTCCTAGGCTGAGCAACTCTTTCAGTTGTTCGTTTGATTGTTAGCAGGTAGTGATCACTTCCAATCTCTGGCCCCCTCCAGACTCCTCTTGCATCTCGGACATATTTTAATGAGCTTCTCCGAACAATGGCATAGTCGATCACTGACTTCTCATTCTTTGTTGGTTCACATTTAGTGTATGCATGTATGCGCTTATGGGGGAACTTTGTGTTTGTAATGATCAGATTCTGCTCACTGCAGAATCTAAGGAGTCGCTTTCCATTGTCATTGAGAGTATCTTCTCCATATCTTCCGATAACTCCACCCCATCTAACATGGTCATTTCCAACTCTGGCATTGAAATCTCTGAGCATGATAATTTCATCTAGGCAGTGATCCACTGTCCTTTGAAGCAGCTCGAAGAATTCCTCCTTGACCTCTGCTCTCTCATCCTCATTTGGCCCATACACTATGACCAGGTTGACTATGGTTTCTCCTTCTTTTAGTTTTACAACCATAATGCGCTCCGAGACAAAGTTCCATCCCTTGATACTATCTTTATGATTTTGTGCCACAATGCAACCCACGCCCCTTTTAGCTCTTTCAGATACGGGTACACCACTGTAGAGAAGCGTTTTGCCATCGAGATCCATGACTCCTTGTCCTTTTTTCTTTGTTTCCGTTATAGCCAGGATTTCTAGTTTTGCTTTCATCATCTCTTCCACCAGCTCCTGTTCCTTCCCATTTATACTTCTTGTGTTCCAAGTTCCATAAGTCGAAGTCCGTAGTCCGTTCCAGTTCGTCGCCTTTAGAATCAGTCCAGTTTTCTCTCTTGTATTGCTCGTAATCGTGATTTAAAGCAAACAGGTGATTGGCCTGTTGTGCCTTTGCATGGTGGAGGGGCTGCCTCCTTACGGCCTCCATGCAGGCCACCCTCCTCCTTTTTCATCCGGGCTTGGGACCGGCATAGGCGGAGTTGTGATCTCCTTCATTAATTTTATTTTCTTCCCTAGATTTTCTATGACCTCTTTACTTGCTTTCTTCTCGTTCCATGTGCCTTTCCCCATTATTCTTTATATCCATATCTCAAGGGCTTCAATTCTTTCGTCTAATTGCTTGTTCAATGTCCATGTTTCTCCAGCACACAGTAATGAAGAATATATCTAGCATTTGATGATTTTCAGTTTGAATTTGTTGTTAATTTTTTAGATGTTAGTATATGTCTCGTGTTGTTGAATGTTTAAGTTGATTTCAGTTTAACATCTGCCATCTTCTGTTATTACATGACCAAGATATGAGAAACTCTTGACTTGTTCCAGGATTTTCCAATTTATTCTTACCATTAACTTTTGCTTATCATCTCTTTTTTTCTAATTATGATAGTTTTCGTTAAATACAAACAATACATTACAATGATACAACCCGTAAATAAAAGTAACTGGCGATGGCAGCGTGAAAATCACAACAGGCACTCGAAAAGATCCGGGTAACAAGTTGCGCACATGAATACAATTAAAAACTAGGAACGAAATAAAAAAGAAAAAGACCGAATGGCTTATAGGGACGAGAACCGAACGAAACAAAATGGTAATAGAATAATACACCAAAAAATGCACAGATATAGAAGGTCGCATCCGACGATGATGTGTTAGATGTTATTTTGGACGGCAATAGAGCAGAAGAAGATGAATGTGAACTAGTCCTATTGCATGCCGCTGTAGCGTAGTGGTTAGTGCATTGGCTTCCTAGCTCGGTGGTCCATGGTTCGATCCCCAGTTGAGGTGGGATTTTTTAGACCGTAAACGGCTTCGGTGTCGACCCAGGCTCGTGAATTGGGTACCAGAGCAACTCTGGGAAGGTTAAAGGCGGCCGGCGTGATGCCGATCACATCACCCGTTGTGTGAAGTACGGTCAAGAAAATATGAGCAATATTTCCCATATACCTCAATAGGCATGTAACGGGATCCTTTGTCTTTACCTATTGTATGGCCCTGAAACATGGAGAACAAAAAAAACAACAATCAAAAAGCTACATTCTTTCATTAATGGTGGCTTGCGTAAAATAGAAGGATTGAAGTGGTATGCCAGGATCATTAATGTGGAACTGAGGTCAAGAACCAGACAAGTGCCAGTGGAACAAGAGATGACAAGAACCAGACAAGTTCCAGTGGAACAAGATATGACAAGAACCACACAAGCTCCAGTGGAACAAGAGATGACAAGAACCAGACAAGCTCCAGTGGAACAAGAGATGACAAGAACCAGACAAGCTCCAGTGGAACAAGAGATGACAAGAACCAGACAAGCTCCAGTGGAACAAGAGATGACAAGAACCAGACAAGCTCCAGTGGAACAAGAGATGACAAGAACCCAGAAGCAACCAGTGGAACAAGAGATGGCAAGAACCAGACAAGCTCCAGTGGAACAAGAGATGACAAGAACCAGACAAGCTCCAGTGGAACAGGAGATGACAAGAACCAGACAAGCTCCAGACAAGCAAGAACCAGACAAGCTCCAGTGGAACAAGAGATGACAAGAACCAGACAAGCTCCAGTGGAACAAGAGATGACAAGAACCAGACAAGCGCCAGTGGAACAAGAGATGACAAGAACCAGACAAGCGCTAGTGGAACAAGAGGTGGCAAGAACCAGACAAGCTCCAGTGGAACAAGAGATGACAAGAACCAGACAAGCTCCAGTGGAACAAGAGATGACAAGAACCAGACAAGCTCCAGTGGAACAAGAGATGACAAGAACCAGACAAGCTCCAGTGGAACAAGAGATGACAAGAACCAGACAAGCTCCAGTGGAACAAGAGATGACAAGAACCAGACAAGCTCCAGTGGAACAAGAGATGACAAGAACCAGACAAGCTCCGTGGAACAAGATCTGAGAAGAAGACGTTGGAGATGGATAAGACAAACGTTAAGGATAGTTGTAGATAGTTTAACCTAACAGCATTTGATATAGAATCTCCAGGTTAAGAGAGAGAGAGAAAGACGATAGAACACAAGAAGAATAGAATTGGAGACAGGCATGAAGGGGATGAAGAAAGACACTGAGCGGATGGCACAGGACAGGAAGACGGACTACATCTAATGACGGTCAGTGCTCCTTAGCGAGTG
This sequence comes from Oreohelix idahoensis, assembly GCA_024509875.1. Lineage (NCBI taxonomy): Eukaryota > Metazoa > Mollusca > Gastropoda > Stylommatophora > Oreohelicidae > Oreohelix > Oreohelix idahoensis. The sequence goes on along the minus strand of JAMPIV010002278.1, from coordinate 209,487 downwards.
TAAAGGTCAAGAAAAATGGAACAGATGTTGAATAGTCAAAAACGTATTATAAGTCAAGTGATGGTCCAGGAGTCACTAAAGTAGAATTTCGAATTGTGCAGTCAAAGAACTGACGCGACTTCATCTTTTGATTCAGTTTTAGGTTATTATAAGCCAAAGTGCATTGTCTTGCTGAAAGCATTTTCGGTGTACTTCTAGTGTTTTTGCAGGTATTGTTCATGGAGACACTTGTTTCAAATTATGAATTTACCAGTCCCATTCACAACCTTTACGAGCCGCTTTAAACGATTTACATTGGTAAACAGAACCAAAACAAAACAAAACACTACCTTCGTTACAAACATAGGATTTTCGACAGGTACGAGCGTAGGAAAACGGTGGAGATGATAAAGTGAGAACTAATCTAAGAAAGACATTTTTCTTGAATACAGTGTTTCCCAGAGTTGGTACTTGTACCCTGGTAAGGGTTCGCGACAGAATTTTAAAAAATGTTACTCTACCATACTACTTTTCGAATTCATCCTTTATATCCGTTGTGCTGGCGAGATATGTAATGATATTTATTACTTACGTTACATGAATTATATTTTTTAATTAATATTTTATATATAGTATATGTTATATAACATTTTTTCGGTCATGCAAGAGAACAGGAAGAAAACTATATAATACTCCCAAGCACTGGTGTCTCTAGGAATTTTCAAGGGAGGCTTTTTCGTTTGGGAAGGCGCCTATTTGGGGTGCTCAGTCTGCAATCTTTCCACTCAATCCCCATCCCCCACCCACGGGACACCACCTCGTTATAATACGCTATGAATGATACTAAGCATACTGTTTAAAAGGTGAATTCACATCCTATCAACAACAAAAAAAGCAATTATGCAATATAATTGTAACAATTTGGAGGCTGTGCTAGTTTATAGGATAATTTGGAGTGATGGGGAAAGACCATCAGAACTCCTTCCCTATCATTCGATAACGCCTCCACCTCCGCTATTCGAACTAGGTCCATCAGAAGTGATACCTCATTAATGTTTATTATATCACAGTCGGCTCCTGTTACAGTAAATACACAAACGAAAAACCCAGGCAAATACGCCAGGCCCACTGACTTCCTACAGTATCGCTTTTATCTTAAACTCCCTCCCCCATCGCGTTGGCAGGCGGGAAGTGAGCGGCGACCTCTGGGGAAATACTCTGGTATCTGTACAGCAGATCTTGATTGTAACAGTATTATCAATTAAGCTACCATAAGCCCTAAAAGCCCCCAGCCCCTTTGTGTCTGATGCAATAGTAATTACTGTTTATTTGCTCCTGAAATCAAACTACAGTTGTGTTTCAACTTCTGACGTGCGATATTCTAGCCCGCTCAAAAACTATTCCTTTGATTAGGGTATATTTTTCTTTGAGTATTTCAGTTGCTGTCCCGTTTAGTTCCCGGGGTGAGAATGAAAGAATAAGCTTACTGTTACCTCAGTCGTGTCATTAAGCAACGACTTATATTAGATTACGGGCCGTTCACAAATTACGTGACGCAATTTTTGACATTTTCACCTGCCCCTCCCTCCCGTAACATGTGCGTTATAAAAATCCATAACATTTCAGACCCCCCCCCCCCCCCGCGCATCAAAGCGTAATATCTCGTACCCCCCACCCCTGTTTGTTTCTTTGCGTTAAGCATAATACAGTTTCATCACGTAAAACAAGTTGCTACGGAAACAGTGGCGTAAAGAACAATATAATTGTTTTGGTGCAGGCTTTCTCAAGAGAATCAGCTGATATTGTGGCTCCATGCTACGTAAGGAACGAAAAGGAAATCAAAATGGGGAAAACGTCAGTAGCTAAAAACAGCCTGTTAGACAAACTTTAGCGCCGTTTTTTTTTTCGGTAAACGAAATTTACCACATTTATTCGTTATTGTGCAGTACCACATATATATTTTTTTAAATTTTCCTATAGAGAGGTGGGGTGGGAAAAAAGGTAATAAGTTTTAGTAAGGCTAAAGAAATTACTTAGGTTACAGCCACAAAGCCTTCATCATGGACAAACGTAATAGTACGGCATGACTAAAAATAGCAGCCACTACCGGAAGAAGAGGGGAAAAATCTAAATCTTTCAATAAGGTAAGTTTACATTAAGATTTCCTGTGAGAGGGGTTTCAGGTTGGAGAATTCACGATTTATCTGAGTTTTTCTTTTAGCTTTCACAGGTTGTTAATTTGATCATTTTTTTTTAAAGGGTAGTGGACAGCTAAGATAACTAACAACTCACGCATGCTGACGCAGCGAGCTACCACACACATGTATCTCTAAAAACTACAACAATCATACTCGTTCTAACATATATTTCATCTCCCTTTCCTTTTTTTCATAATTATCTCCCTTAATAATCTAAACCAGTCACACACAAATTTTTTTTTTTTCGAAATGATGCTGAACGAACATTACCTGATGTAAGCGGACACATCTGAAACTGACTGGCCTACTTCTGCTATCTTCAACTTCTTTCTTTCTTTGTTCTTCTCTTTTGCTTGTTCTCTTTACTTCTGTCTCTTCTATTCACATTTTTTAAGAATTGTTATTGTTGAAGGAGTGAAAAGGAGACAGGATGCCACCATTTTGACCGAGTAGTTATCGGCACGCGGCGTTTTGCTTCGAGTTGGGGATTTTTTTTTTTTTAATGCGGCCTCTATCTTTGTCAGACGTTATTATTTTTTAACAAATCTCAAAACATGGTTGAGGTTAGGTTAAGGCTACCCGTTTGACAACGCTCGAAACAGGGTTGGAGTTAGGTTAAGGCTAGCCGTTTGACAAAGCTCGAAACAGGGTTGAGGTTAGGTTAAGGCTAGCCGTTTGACAAAGCTCGAAACAGGGTTGAGGTTAGGTTAAGGCTAGCCGTTTGACAAAGCTCGAAGCAGGGTTATGTTAAGGATAGCCGTTTGACAACCCTCGAAACAGGGTTGGGGTTAGGCAGGGCCGGATTAAGCTAGTGCGGGGCCTGTAGCATATGTTAAGAAAGGGGCCCTATATTTAAAAAAAAAACAATAAAACAACACAAACATATTTGAACACATACATTTTTAATTTGCATAGTAATTATCATTATCAATTAATTCGTTCTGGTAATCCTATAAACTTGCCACTCATGTTGCTGGCGTTGTCATAACTTTGACCACGGCAGTCTTTAATATCAATGTCATTTGCCTTTAAAAAATTAAGTAGACTTTTAGTAAGCTGTTCAGCACTATGACCTTCCATATCCAAAAATGTCACAAATCTTTCAACTGGTCCAGATGGCAAACATAGCGCAGAGTCAAAGTCAGCTGGTCCATATTAGATATATCTGGAGTAGAATCTAATGAAACGGAATAATACTTGTATTTCTTCACTTCACAGAGAATGTGATCCAGTATGCTGGATCCAATCAGATTGATGAATTCCTCACACGTTGTTTTAGATAGATATGATGTATGTCCAAATCCTTTGTTTGCATGAGTACTTATATGCTCTGCCAGAAAAGGGTCAAACTTGGCCAGTAATTCTAATAACCCTAAGTAATTCCCGTTATAAGGGTACCCAACAATGTCATCACTGCCACGAAATGAACTCGTTCTGCTAAAAACTTCACAACTTCAATTATTCGCTCTAGAAGTTTGTACCAATACTTTTCTTGAATGTCCATTTGTTTCACAAGATGGGAATCGACACGTTCCCCTTTGTTTTTACTCATCAACAGTGAAATTAAAACTTGTCTATGTGAGGAGCTTTCTTCATGTCGACGCAATAGATTGCTTGCATTTTTCCAGTCATTAAACCCTTCCACAGTAAACTTTGATGAACATTCTGAACTCATAAGCTTGCATGGGAAACAGAATCTTCTTCTTCTTCTTCTTCCGTCCTTAGCCACCGACCGTCAAAGCAGTCAGTGGCCATTACGCCTAGTGGCGTCTTAGGGCAACAGCAGATAGGTTTTCTTTGCCATTGTTTCCCATCACGCCTAGTGGCGTCTTTAGGGCAACGGCAAATCAACCCATTTGCTGTTGTTTCCGTAATCGAAGTGACTGGCAAACGGGTGATCAGCCCGTTGTAGGGAAACAGAATAGGCGCCCTTTAATTTCTGAATAGCATAACCATTTTCTTGCACGTTGCTTGTTTGTAAGTTTATGAATATGTGTAAAATAAGATTACTGACAGTGTCGAGTTTTCTTTTCAGTGTCATACAATCGCACGGATGAAGAGAAGGCACTATCAACATGTTGACATTTTTCACTTCCCTTGGATATGCAATATTCACTCTCACAGTCATCTATATTGTTCGGCCAGTCACCAATATCATTAGAGTACTTCTTCGTTTCACTTATTCTTTCACATTCAGACTCAGTGTATACTGGGTTTTGCTCTATGTTTTCTGCTGCACAGCCTGCACTAGTACTAGTTGTTCCTGTACTTCCAGCTTCAGCGGTTTAGAGTACCACCACCATGAACATCAAAATATTCTGTCAGCTTACGTGTTTTTGATATCACAAGTTGATCTCTGCTTTCTTTTTCTTCCTTCGCTTTACGTTCTTCACTTCCTGAAGCATAATTACGTCCAATATCTCTGTGTCTACTGCTCATTTTTTGAGTTTTCTAACCTTACAAATCAAGAAATTTTAATCAAGATCGAAAGAGAGTGCGAGCACGCCGTATACATAAATTGCAACAGGAAGTTTCCGTTTTCTAAATTCTAGTTTTTATTGTTAATGCAAATTCATTTCACAAAGAACGAAACAAAATTAGAGGGGCAGTCGCCTAGAGCCAAAAAAGTGGCTTCCGTCCAAACGTGACCAAATTTTCAATGCCACTTAAATGGCTTCCGTCCGCAAACAGTTAAGATTAAAATAATGAAGAGTCACACTAAGTCACCCTCTTATGCTCTTTCTCTCACAATTTCGTGACACCAAATGAAAAGGCGCTAAAGATGGCATAAATCACAAGATCATTGGTTTAACGCTCGTATTTTTGTTTTCTTCTCTCTAACCAGCGGCACTCGAGCTTTCCAGCTCTTTTGGCCCAATGACATATCATTGCGGGGCTGGGGGGTCAGTGGACTTTCCTTCCAACCCGGTCAGGAGCTTCGCTCCTTCCCATCAACGCTCGTATTAGAAGATGACCAAAATATTATGTACATATTTATTGGCGCGGGCCCCTAAAAGCGCGGGGCCCGTAGCACATGCTACTTGTGCTACTACGTTAATCCGGCTCTGGGGTTAGGTTAAGGCTAGCCATTTGACAAAACTCGAAGTAGGGTTAGGTTAAGGATAGCCGTTTGACAACGCTCGAAACAGGGTTGGGGTTAAGTTAAGGCTAGCCGTTTGACAACGCTCGAAACAGGGTTGAGGTTAAGTTAAGGCTAGCCGTTTGAATACGCTCGAAACAGGGTTGGGGTTAGGTTCAGGCTAGCCGTTTGACAACGCTCGAAACAGGGTTGGGGTTAGGTTCAGGCTAGCCGTTTGACAACGCTCGAAACACGGTTGTGTTTAGGATAAGGCTAGCCTTTTAACAACGCTCGAAACAGGGTTAGGTTTAGGTTAAAGCTAGCCGTTTGAAAACGCTCGAAACAGGGTTGGGGTTAGGTTAAAGCTAAGTGTGTGACAACGCTGGAAAAATGGTAGTGGTTAGGTTAAGGCTAGCTGTTTGACAAAGCTCGAAGCAGGGTTGGGGTTAGGTTTAGGCTAGCCGTTGGACAACGCACGAAAGAGGGTTGGGGTTAGATTAAGGCTAGTCGTTTAACAACGCTCGAAACAGGGTTGGGGTTTGGTTAAAGCTTCTTGTTTAACAACGCTCTAAACAGGGTTGGGTTTAGGTTAAGGCTAGCTGTTTGACAATGCTCGACAGGGTTGGGTTTAGGTTAAAGCTAAATGTGTGACAACGCTGGAAACAGTGCAGGAGTTAGATTAAGGTTAGCTGTTTGACAAAGCTCGAAACAGGGTTGGGGTTAGGTTAAGGCTAAATGTTTGACATCGCTCGAAGCAGGGTTGGGTTTAGGTTAAGGTTAGCTGTTTGACAATGCTCGAAACATGGTTGGGGTGATGTTAAAGCTTGTTGTTTGAGAACGCTCAAAACAGGGTTGGGTTTAGGTTAAGGCTAACTGTTTGACAACGCTCGAAACAGGGTTGGGTTAGGTTAAAGCTAGCCGTTTGAAAACGCTCGAAACAGGGTTCGGGTTGCGTTAAGGCTAAATGTTTGACGACGCTGGAAACAGGGTAGTGGTTAGGTTAAGGCTAAATGTTTGACAATGCTCGAAGCAGGGTTTGGGTAATGTTAGGGCTAGCCGCTTGACAACGCTCAAAGCAGGGTTGGGTTTAGTTTAAGGCTAGCCGTTTGAAAACGCTCGAAACAGGGTTGAGGTTAGGTTAAGGTTAAATGTTTGACAATGGTCGAAACAGGGTAAGGGTTAGATTAAGGCTGGCCGTTTGACAACGCTCGAGGCAGGGTTGGGGTTAGGTTAAGGCTTGTTGTTTCACAACGCTCGAAACAGGGTTGAGGTTAGGTTAAGGCTAGTTGTTTGACAACGCTCGAAACGGGGTTGGGGTTAGGTTTAGGCTAGTTGTAGTGTAAATATGGATAGTACCACTGGCTACATGGTAGTCTCCTGTCCACTATTTCATTCGTCTACCAAATTTGTTCTTGCTCTGACTTAGTTAGCACACGTTTTTATTGTAAAGAATGCTTTTTTATCACAGCTTATATGGAATCATAGATAACCAACAATAGTAAACTCAATGTCACGGATTGTCTCCCCTGCTTTGCAGTAGTGGTCCAATAGTTGCCAAAAACTCAAGCGTATCATCTATGGATCGTCAAAGGTGTCCACCTTCGCACAAGATTACTCTTGGCAGATAAGTGAAACCTTTAAGCTACCACGTGAACTCCTTTATAAAATTTTATCCCATCACCACAGTGATGATACTTACTTACTTAGTCGTTCCCCTTCTACCGTGAGGTGTAGAGGTTTGGAAGAGAGAGCGCCAGACTATCCTATCGGCTGTCTTCCTCCTGGCCTGGTTCCACTCTAGTCCTCGGTCCTTCAAAGATTGTCTAATGTTGTCCTCCCAGCGGACTTTGGGTCGTCCTCGGGGTCTGGATCCTTGGTTCTTTGTTTCCCATGCTTGTCGTGGTATCCGATCTTCTCCCATTCTGCAGACATGGCCAAACCATCTTAATTGGGACTGTTCTACTTGGGTCTGCAGGGGGTAGGATTTAAGGGCTTGACGTATCGTCTGGTTGCGTACCATGTCTCTTCTTGTTACTTCAACCACCTTCCTCAGATACCTCATTTCTGAGGTTTGGATCTGGCTTTTGTGGGTTGTAGTCATTGCCCATGTCTCGCATCCATATATCAAGACTGGGACATAGATGGAGCGGTATACAGCCATCTTCGTTTTCTTACCAACCTCTCTCTTGCTGAGGAATCCGCGATTTATGGCCTGAAAAAGTCTCCCAGCTGCTGCTTTTCGAGTGGCCAACTCTTCTTTGATACCTCCCTTTCGGTCTATAATAGCTCCGAGGTATTTAAAGTGGTCGACCTGCTCCAGGACCTGTTCTCCCAGCTTAATCTGATGTCTTTTTTCTTCTCGTGATATCACCATGGATTTTGTTTTAGAGAACGGTGATGATACCTTTTTGAAAAAACATTATTCTTTCTTTTAAACCCTTGTTAAAACTAAATAATTATTAAATTTGTTATTTGTAACTATACAAATTTAATCATTTTAAATGTACTGCATGTTTGTCTCAGTCAATTTACTAAATATACTTAATCAGAGCTTTACCATAATAATAAGAATTCCACTGAGTAAATCAAGGAGGGGGCTTGAAGAGCTAAAATTTATAATTGCTTAATCCTTCACAAAAGTTGTCGGCAGATCATAGTTAACGTGCTCAGCCACTGCAGTATTGTTCTCGCTTTTCTGAATATCTTCTGAAGACTCCCTTGGGATAGAAGCGTGATTATCCTGCGAAAAGATCCGGTTATATTGCATGTCCTACCACCGCATCTGTTTGTTATGAAGCTACTCGGGGCTCCAATCATTTCAAACAAAAATGTTGGGTGGGTAATTTCAAAATATTCCGACATGGAATAATTTTGCGCTTGATGCAAAGGTCACGTCTCCCATATATGGCAATAAAACATCCGATGCCTGGCGTACAAACTCACCAATACATCTGGAAACTCGTACAACAATGTGTTTTAGATGTAACAATTTATTACTTTCAGATAAAGTAATGTCTACGGGAAAGTCGGACAGGAGACGATTATGTCATTCGTGTCTGTCCAAAACGTGTTGCACAGACGAGTAATCTTGCTATCTGTCGCTTGAGCACACAACTCTACGCGAAACTAAGCAGACCAATAAGGGTTTCACTTGCGATAATCTCAGCAAAGCTGTGCCGCGCCTAACAAATCTGATGTATTATCACCAACAAGGAGTGTCAAATGTTTTGACAACATCAAATATCTGCTACATAACAGAGAAAGAAAAAAGTGCTGACCATGGAAAAGCACGCAAATAGTCAGTACAACAATTAAAATGAGTACTGACGGAGCGAAAGAGAGATCGAGGAGGGATCGCCCCAAATCCATCTCGTCACGCGCAATGAATAAGTAAATAAATTAATAAAATACAATAAAATTAATTTTAAAAAGGACTATCCTTGGCACTGAGGAAGAGTGTAATACAATGCTTTACACATTCTGAATTACTTTATGCCTGTAAAATATGGACAATAAAGAAACGGCTGTAAAGAAAATTGTAAAGAAGTGTTGTCTCGTTTAGGCGAGATGAGCCCCTTTATCCTAGACATGTCAAGAGCAAGAAACATTTAAACAGTCTGGTAACAACTGGGCAGGTCAACTCATTAAGAAGAAGAAAAGAAAGAGAGAGAGAGAGAGAGAGAGAGAGAGAGAAAGAGAGAGAGAGAGAGAGAAAGAGAGAGAATGAAACCTCGACAGCCTGAGCACATGCCTCGCACAAAGAACGAAGACACAGCTGGCTCAAGACACCAGAGATCGTAGGAAGCTGAAAGGCGTGATCGCCAACCACTGGTCAGCACCGACTGTCGTTATCATTATGGCATTGCATCAAAAAATGTTATTTTAGGAATATTAAGAGGGGTGGGAGGGAGAGAAGAAGGGGGAAGGAAGACAAAGAATAAGAAGAACAAGAAGAAGCAGATAAGACGTCGAAGAAGAACAAAAGAAAAACAAAATTGTGAAATTAATGAAAAAATAGAAAGTAGTATAAGAAACCCCTTCAGTCATAACTGACTATGGGAATGCGCCCCTGAGGGTGATAGCCCTTCAGTCATAACTGACTATGGGAATGCGCCCCTGAGGGTGATAGCCCTTCAGTCATAACTGACTATGGGAATGCGCCCCTGAGGGTGATAGCCCTTCAGTCATAACTGACTATGGGAATGCGCCCCTGAGGGTGATAGCCCTTCAGTCATAACTGACTATGGGAATGCGCCCCTGAGGGTGATAGCCCTTCAGTCATAACTGACTATGGGAATGCGCCCCTGAAGGTGATAGCCCTTCAGTCATAACTGACTATGGGAATGCACCCCTGAGGGTGATATCACTCAGCTGTTTTTTTTTCTGGTGTTTCTTTCCGCAAGTTCTTTTCCCTTCTAAAATAGGTAGCGTGATTGAGCGGTCTAAGGCACCACTCTCTTCCGAGGCATGGGTTCAAATTCCACCGCTGCTATTATTTGTTAGCTATGAAGAGAAAGTAGGAGAAAACAAAGACAGTACGCTCCAAATTCGGTCAGACAGAAATATATTTCACATGTATGGACACCTGAAAATAGAACCAAATGTGAATGCATGAAAATTGACCTCAAGAATGAACAGAAGGAATTTAGACTCCAAATATAGACACAGAAAAAAAAGCTATAAATATGGATGCACGAAAATAGACTCCAAGTAATTAACAGAAAAAAAAATTGACTCCAAGTATGGATAGAAAAATAGGTCTCCAATGATGGGCAGAGAAAACACAATTTTAAGTATTGACAGATGAAATAAGAGTCCGGTTACGACCAGAAGAAGATCGAAAGTATCTTCTTCTTCTTCTTCTTCTTCCGTCCTTAGCCAAAGACCGACCAAGCAGTCAGAGGCCATCACGCCTTGTGGCATCTTAAGGGCAACAGCAGATTGATTTTCTCTGTTGTAGTTTCCCATCACGCCTAGCGGCGTCTTTAGGGCAACAACAAATAGATCCATCTGCCGTTGTTTCCGTAATCGGTGTGACAAGCCAACGGGTGATCAGCCCATTGGGCATTGAAAGTATGAAGAGCAGAAAATACACTCCAAGTTCGAACTAAAGTCAATGGATTCCAAGTTTGAACAGAAAATAATACATACCAAGTACGAACAAAAAAAAATAAAAATATCCCAAGTATGAATAGAAGAAAGTAGATACCAAGTATGAATTGATGAAAATAGACACTAAGTATAAATAGAAGAAAATAGAGAAAATAGATTCGAAGTACGAATAGAAAAAAATAGATGAGAAGTATGAATGGAAAAAAATAGATGCAAAGTATGAATGGAAGAACTGAGATGCTAAGAATATGCTAAATAGAAGTGATGTATGAATAGAAGAAATTAGATGCTAAGTATGATAGAAGAGAATATGTTATCAGTACGAAAAGAATAGATTCGAAAAGTGAATGGAAGAAAATAGATGCGAAGAATGAAGAAAATAAATTACCACAACAGAAATTAAGTCAGTTTTAAACAGATGACGCAGAAATAGGGAGTGGATGAATATTAACAAATGATAATAATATAAAAAATTGGAAACCCCACCTATAAACTGAGAAAGTAAATTTTTGTCTATGAAACTGCATATGATATTTAAAAGACACGAACAAAGTAACAGGACAAATATAAGAATCGAATCTATGTATCGGAAACGGAAATGTTGAAAATCTCGTTAAAATAACGATGCCAATTTTGTCACCAAGTGTCATCCGAAATCGAAGGGGATTATTGTTGGGTGATACTCGCGGTGGGCCGTGGTATTCGTTTGATTCTAGATAGCTTTATTAAATGTGGGTGACACAACTATTAGGAATCGATTGAATCTAGTCACCAACATCGATTTAATATTTTTCATCTCTTTCTGTGTGTTTGTGAACTACTGAGGTGTGAAATCTGTTCTGTCCATAACTTCTGGTTTTTATGGCTGTTATCATGTCTTTCTTGTCGTTCCTATTTGCGACGTCGTTAAAAAAAAATAATAATTTGTTCACTATCGTCTGCAATAGAAATGTTATCATGTACCGTTTGCAATAGAGACGTTGTCCAATTTTGCCTGCAACAGAAACGATATCCAGTATCGTCAGCAATAGAAACTTTATCAAGTATCGATTTTAATATGAACTTTGCCCAGTATCGCCAGTAATGAGAAACATTATTCCCGTGTAGCCTGCAATGGAAATATTGTCGCGTCTTGTCTATTGTCATGGGTTGCTTCCCCTTAGCTCGGCTGTAGTGGTCCAACAGTGACCAAAACTCAAGAGTAACTAATGTGGATCTTCAAAGGTGTCTACCTTCGCACAAGATTACTCTTGCCAAAATTGTAGGTTGAAGGATAATGATGCTTCTACCTCAATATATTCAGAACAGCGAGAACAATGCTACATGACACTGAACAAATGTTAACTCTAGTATTATCTGCCGTCACCGTTTGTGAAGGATAGGGTTTGTATATAATTCGTTTGCTCGTTCAAGCCCCCAGCTGAGTTAATTCAGCGAAATTCCTCTTATTGTTATTGTATAGCACTGTTTATTTAAGAACTTGTCTGAGACATACGGATGTAGTGCATTCAAAATGATTAAATCAACTTTATATTTGTCTTTACACAAGTTACAAATTTAATAATCATTTATGTTTTTACAGTTATAAAAATTAATAATATTTTGGAAAAAAGTATTCATCCCAGTGTGATGTTAAGGCGTTAAAAATTGGATAGTTCACTTGGAAGCTTTTATGTTTCTACCCAGCTAACAATGAGTTTGTCTGTTCTGCTCCAGCTGATGTTTGGTTCTTAGCAGATAGATGTCTTGATCACACTCGTCACTGGTCAAGCTTGAAAGTTGTAGCACGTTCCAAGACGTGTTAGGGAGTAACTACCAAGCTGGTCGCGCGTCTCTAAGACCCGTCTAATGATGGTGTCTAGCGTCAACTTCATGCCACTTATACCCTCACTTGTTCCAGAGATAGTATCCTCAACTGGTACCACCAACTAGTGTCATAAAGGAGAGAAACAAATACCCTCTGAGTATTGAGTTTCCCAATACATTCTTATGTGCCCCCCTCTTTTCATTACACCATCAAATCTACCTCAGAACTTTTACCCTCGCTGAGAATTAATATTAATCCCATTGAGCGGAAAAACACTCATTACATTTAGGTTGAATAGATTTATATTTACCTTTACATTGGTTGAAATGGTTAATAATATAAATTGAATATGTTTCCCATTACATCTACACTGGTTGAAAATGTTAATAATATAGATTATGTACATCATTTCTTTCATCATTCACTCCCTGCTCCATATGGAACTTGGGACTACCTCTGCTTTTGGTTCTCTATAAGAAACTTGCAATAAAGCAGTCACCAGCCCAGGTAGTGATGGTTCATGAAATCATCATTCTATATGCTGAGATTGACAGCCTCAAATGACTTGGACATCCGCTAGCAATTTTCACATATTAATATTCACATGTCAATATATTCACACTAGTTGACATGGTAATAATGCAAAATATAGAATTTAAAATGTACAACTTACGCCAATATATAGGCTCACCGACTGCTGGCTCAAAGAAATAGTTTAAGGCAGCGTGGTCTGGGGTGTTGTTAATTAGCAGTAAGTTCCCACTTTGACTTTGTGTTATAGATTTCTCAGATTCAGGTTTTCCGTGCTAATAATGGTAGAGTTTTCCTGGGCTTTTAAGTCCTCAAGAAGCTCAAACAAGGTCCGGTCTGGAAAATGAAATCTGTTGCTATTCTTAACTCTGTCAAGATATGGTTGTCTTTTTGGCGTGAGGTGAATTTTCACAGTATTCTAAACTCACTAAAGTGTCAGGTTATATTACACTTCGCTCCCCCGCAGTACTTTGTTACGATTTAGGTAGGGTCCAATGAGGAATTTCGGTCTTCATATGTTTCGAATGCCCTCCAACTGTTTCAAAACCTGTGTGTTTTGGTGGAGTAATTCAAGATATTTCCACTAGAAAATTTATGTGCGTTAATGCAAAGGTCGTGTCTTCCAAATATGGAAGTGAGATTTCCGTTCTATTCTCGTCAGTGATTACAAATGACTGCTTACTTTTATCTCTAGTGATATCTTCGTAATAATTCTACCGGAAGCTTATTACAACATTCCGACTGCCAAGTGCGTGTCTGTAATCTATCTGCAAGCGGATGATTTATCGTCCGGCACACCTTAGGTAAACACAACGCTCGGTCATTATACGAACTCACCGGCCCATCTGGGTTTTTTACCTGTGCCTAATCTTAGCAAAGCCGAGAAGCTTAAAGCAACATAACGAATTATCACCGAATGGAGTGTACAATTGATTAGAAAATAGCTAATATCTGGTTGATAGCAGAGAAAGAAATGTGCCGACCACTGAAAATTCCACGTAATCAGTACTCACAACAAATGTAACTGAATACGGCCGGACAGGACAAGAGGTCGACCCAAAAATTATGTGACATCTACACTACACAAGTTTTCTAGTATTGTCTACAGCAGAGATATAGTTTTTAACATACTATTAAGAATTATCGTCCAGCATGGACCGCAACGTTCTTTATACTCGGGCATGCGCCCAAATATAATCGATAGAGATGCAAAGCATGACCCAGAGTTGAAGCGGTACAGGTTATATGACCGCTGACGAGCAAAGTGGAGACAGTTTGTTGCTGCTCTACAAGACGCCACCAAGCGTGATGGTCACTGATTACTTCGTCAGAGAAGAAAGAAGAGAATAATAAGAATAAGCAGGACACTGCATTGGATCGCAAACTTGTTTGCTGTTGTTTCATGAAATACATCCTTTTCTTCTTTGTTTCGCTATATGAAAGGCCCTCATGTTGTCTTCCTTTTTGAATACGCCGAGACAATGCTCTACGAAAATATACTGCTCAAAAAAAGTTAAAGGCCACTTTCAATTTTTAGGTCATTTCAACTAAGCTGTTTTTTAAAAAACCTGAACACGCAGTCAAAAAAAGCAAATTTCAGCAATGTTATCAACAGGCTTTGCCATAGGAAGCATTTTCAAACATGCATTATTTCCCTTTCCACCACGCAGTTATTTATATTAATGGTGATTTCTCCCTCAGCTGTTGAATGTTTTGTTCTGGCTTTTCCATTCCATTCTTGACTTTTGTTTCCCATCTGCTATCCTATGTTATCATGTGACTCAAAATATAAGAATCTTTTCATCATTTCCATACAGTTTAAGATTCGTAATTTGCTCCAGGTATTTATTATTTACTTTCACTTTATCCAGTCTCTTCTTTTCTCTTACATCGTCTTCGACCGATAATAATCTTAAAATTCTTAAGGACACCCCCGACCTGGTTATCTTAAACGGCGTTTATGCGAACGACGGTGGACAATGGCACATTGACCTCTGTTTGTTCGCGACGAAGCTGTTTATTTTAGACACCAGGGATAGACGCTGTTAGATTACGTAACTATTTCAGAGCAGTCCAGTACCGAGACGGGTTGATTGAACAAACATCTGTGGAATGAGTCTTATAATAGGACAACAGATGGTATTTTAAGATTTTTTAATCGTGTTAATTTTACAAGCATGACTTGCACAAATACACGGCCTATCCTTATGTCATGTCGAGACATGACAAGCAGGAAAGTTTGGGCAATAGGAAACATTACGCTAAATATTTCCAGGTCAGGTTGTTTTGGTAAACAGTGCTATCGGTCGGGATGATAACAATCTTAGAGAAGATTTATAAGAGATAATAATCAAGGGCAAGTTGCGGGTAATATAATGACTTTGGCAAATGTAACACGTAATGAGGCAATACCTTATATTGTCAGGTAATAATGTTAGGATGAGGATGAAGGTAACTTCTATTAAATATTAGACTCATTACATTGGGGGTTGGTTAAGAATAACAAGCTAAGCTTAATTATGATTGGGTCTCACTCAACAGAACTTCACAAGGCACAATTTGTGCGGGGCAGAAATTAAGCTTAAAACTTAACATGGCTTAAAATTTTCGCAGTGCATTTCATCTTCCTCAAGGAGTAATCACGGATATCCAGGATACGGAGTAGTTTAAGGATTCCATTAAAGGACAGATCAAAAGTACTGGGAGTAGCTTATAAAATAAAAATTAAAAATTAAAACTCCCAAGATCAATAATTAGCGCCACAAGTCCTAGGAACCTTCCTCAAATGTACCCAGTTACGGACCTATCTTCCCTGAGGCACGACGGCATCGTAAAACGGTTGCCCGTTATATTACGGCTTTTCTGGGCATCAAAGTCTGGATATAATTCACCCAATCTGTTGGGGTAAGTTGTAACATGTAAAGTTTATTAATTGTTATTTGCATTTCGACATGTATGAATTACTTAATGATGTGCGGTTGCATATGAGGCTGGCTTCCTCATCCTGTATTTGAACTGCCACATAAACCAATACTTCTAGAGCTGGTGACTGCTTTGTGCGGGTTTCCTCACATGGAACCAAATTGGAGGTCGCCTGATGTTTGCATCAGGAGACATGAGACTTAAAAGAGGTATTTGTTTCTTTTCAGGGTAATTTCCTAATACTCTTGGCTGAACGCTCAGCAGTGAATATGTGTATAATATTTGTAGTTTCGTACCAATTAGAGTTAGGGTTCGGGTTACAATTAGGGTTAAGGTTAGGATTAGGGTAAGGGTTAAACCTAATCCTAACCCTAATACTAACCCTAACTCTACATAGTACGAAATTTAAACATTATACTTATATTTACTGCTGAGAGCTCAGCCACGAGTATTAGGAAATTACCCCTTTCAGTTTTTTTGTACCAGTTGCCTGAAGTCGACCCTAGACACCGACAAAAGACGGGTCTTGAGGACACGTGACGAAGCAACCTGAGCAGTTACTGCAGCATTGCTTCAAGGGACGTGCTGCTGCTGAAATATTCGACTCCTACAGAGAAGGAACATTCACCACTTTACGGGGAACCAGCAGTGAATGAATCAGCATCCATCTAACCCCACATCACCAGTTGAGTAAAATACTGGCTCAGCTCATGAATTCTAATTTTCTAAAACCATCATCTTATAAAAGAGAATTTAACTGTTTGTTTTCTGGACAAAAATCTATCTTATTCATTCTAAACTTGTTAAATAATAACTCACTGTTAAACCTGTATTTATATGTAAATATAAATCATTAGCTGAGTTGATCAATTAATTGAGTGAATTTGATGTCTGCACCCGTATGACTCATTTAAAAAAAATACATGTAGATACAGAGCCGTACACATTAATAGTTTGCTAAATCACCTTCAGCTGGGAGCTCATTAAATACAAGTGAAATCGTATTTTCTCACTGAAGTGCGCTGAGAATAATACGTCTATGATAACTTAGTTGATTCAATTGTTGTACTTGCCGTTCTATAAATTCTTGTGAGACTCCATAAAGTAGAAGCATCGTTCTTCAATTTATGTCTCTCCCAAGAGTAACCTTGCGTGAAGGCTGATATCTTTGAAAACCATCATCCTTGTACTCGACATATGGTCATTAGTGGACCAGTACTGCCGAAAAGGGAGACAATCTCTGACACTTCTCCACGTGTTTTTTTTGTGTAGCTCTCTTACTTTCGAGATTCCAGAATAAGGGCAGCATGGCAGTGCTATCAACAGGTTTCCTCAGTGTGTGTCATATCCATCGCCAGCGCCTTCCTCTAAACTCCTTTAAGAAAGTTTATGTGATTAAACTGAAGATCAAGATGCAAGTAAAATGTAAATATACACTTATGTTTAAGTTTGGTGATCTTGGATTAGAAGAAGTTCTGAGAGTAACTGACAAACTATACATTTAATATTATACGACAAACCAAGAACAGAAGTAGAACTGATGGCAAGAACCAGACACGCGTCAGTGGAATAAGAGATGAAGAAGTCCATAACGATGGAGAGACCAAATCGTTATTTTCTCTGCCATCAACTAAATATCTTCCCATATCTTCTTTATACTTTTATGTCCCAATTCACTTCCGCAAGTTATTTTCAACCCCCTCTTCCTCTTAATCAGCGGTTCCAGAACAAGGACTGCCTTGTAATGTTATACAAAACCAATCAAAGTATGTTCCATCCATGTCCAGCGCCATCATTTCATCTATTGTTCCACTGACATTTCTCTCGCTCTTGCCAACAGTTCACATAATTGACCTTGCCATACCATATCAAAGCTTCTATTCTAAGCAAGCATCCATTTATTAGTCTGTAACTTTTTCGTTATTGTTTTTACTGTTGTCCATGTTTCATAACCATACAATAATACTGCCTTGACATTTCAGTTGAAACTGGTTCTTTTTTGTGTTAGACTAGAGTTTCATATACTTCTCCGTGCAACGATAGCTGGTCTTGTCTTTTGTTTTCTAATGTGTATATCAAAACTCTGTTCATATTGCAGCTAACAAATACTCATACGTAAGATTCTACATCCTGTAGCAGGGTTTCTTTAAGAACATGCGTGTTATCAGTTGCATTGTGTATTCTCAGACTCTTTGTCTTTCCTGTGTATTTGCAGACCCACATGCTGCAACTCCAAGTAAAGTATTTTCATTTTGTTTTACATCTGGTTATGGTTATGGGAAACAAGAGGCGGTATCATTGCCATAACTTAGATCGTTTGGGTGAAACCATAAAAATGCCCGGTGCAATAATGGTTATATGACTAAGATGCCTTTAAATCATACCAGACACTGCAGACTGTCCCAGAAACGATGGTACGGCGTCTTTCAGATAGAAAAATGTCACTCAACCAGCTTTATATATCATGGAATTAGTTTCTCTTCTAGTCCAGCTAATATTCTCGGAAATCGATGCCTGATGTAATGAAACGAAATACGTATACACTAATCTTATCTGACTGACTTCCTCGGAAATGTCTAAATTGTGTAGGGCATGTTTTAATATTTCTAAAGATTTCTGTAGACCGTAGATGCTTTTTATGCGTCTAGTCCAAGATGTAAGTGGGCGTTATGCAATGATGGTGATTATTATGTTCAGTATGAAAAGACGCAGCAATAGAGAACGCAGTCAGCGACTCTTAGCTTGACTGCCTGCGTTAGGACCAGCGAATCAGAGCTGGTCAAGACCGCACTCCACCTCCACGTGGTGGTCCTGGAAACAGTTTGCAGCAGTGCAGTCTGGCTGAGCGAGTGTGGATCGCAATGGGAAGGCAAACCCGGTCCTACAAAATGCCGTGCTGAAGTCGGATGTGTCGACCGAAAGGTGCAGATATCACAGCTACGGCGTAAACAGACACAACGCAACCACCGTCCTTTTCAGGGCGAACGAGGAAGAAGAAGAAGAAGTATGAATGATGATGGAGAAAAACAAGGGGCGTCGTGTCTGCTTCATTCAAATGTGTCGTACAGATAGGTTGAGAAATATTTTTGTCCCGTCTGAGTAGAGTGGATCGTGATAAGTACGTGAGAAAAAGGTGTGAGAAATAGATTTCACGGGTGATAGCTTAAGGAGAAGATATGTCTATGGAATGAGTAAGTTTCTCTATTCCATCCTATATATAGGACTATAATTTAGTACAAGACAACCGTGCCCTCCTCATACATATAAATATAAGTTTAACTACACACACACACACACACAGCTATGTGACAACAAGACACACAAACGTGAAAAACTTCGGTTAATTGGGTATGGGTCTGACCAACACACAAAGTTAAGTTGTCTTTGTTGTTTATTATCATTAAACTTGACAACATCAAATATCTAAAGAAAGATCAAATAAAATCAGATTTACAGACAAATGAAAATAACAGAATAAATGTGCCCTCCCCCTATGGAGAAAACAAGAACCCAAAAAGTTAATAACCCAAAGGTTAAAGGTTAGCACTATGTTACAGAATAGACAGTAAAGAAACAAGTTCCTACTATATGCTACCTAGTAAAGTTAACAAGTTTAAGCAAATCAACTTTTGGTAAAGTCCCTGTAACAAAGAAAATTATTCGCTCTCTCTTTCATACAGTGGCCACTCAATCACGCTTACCTACTCTTGGTGATATCCCTTGGAATTACAATGTTTCCTGACTATATAAAATGTCAGGTTTTTTTTATTTTCTAAAGTGGCCCCAGTCCATTCTCTAACAAATAAAGATTAGCGAGGTGAACGCCGAATCTGGTGTTGGTTATTCCTGGATGAATAAATGTCACCGCCAATAGTTGATGTATAACCGTGATCTTGGGGTTTACAGTAAAAGGAGGAAAATACTTCCAGTATTGGGAAACATCTGGTTGCTAAAAACTGTTACAATTGATAAATGATGATAGTCCTATCGGCTGCCTCTATGGTAGAGTGCCGATTCTGAAACAGCGTAAATTCTGGATGCTACACTTGAATACGACTGTCAGAAGTCAGGGATAAAGGTTATTTTATCCACAACCCAGTGGGCTGATAAAATTGAAAAAAATATTGCTGGGTTTCGTAAGTGGAGTTCATTTTACAAGTTAAAATGTTTCTCTGGTATCCTTGGCAAATTCTTGCTCACAAACGAAATTGGTGACGCACAAGCCAAGAAAAGACAACATTAACCAATCAGTAAAGAAAAAGACCAAAAGACCGCTGGACGCTCTTGATCAGGTCTGCTAGAAATAAAAACATTTATGGATTTATGGAAAGATGCTACTATTCTATATATATATATATATATATATATATATATATATATATATATATATATATATATATATATATATATATATATATATATGCACACAGACGGGGACAATACGATCTCTTATCCACTCCGTCAGTCCTGATTAAAGTTAAACGGCACAAGTGTTTTCCCTTACGCCTATATGGTCAGCTTTCGCTAGCGCTGAGATGAGGTCAGATGTAGTTATGCAACTCTCCCGCCCCATCTTGCACTGGCAGTAAGCGTATAATGTTAATTATTATTCAATTGTCCATACGCGCACTTACATAAATATCGCCTGTCATTAATAGCTATTAAATTGTCGGCGTCTGTTGGTCATCGTATGGTATAAATAATAGGCACTTATAATGAATACACAAAATGAAATATAACATGAATTCTTTTCTGTCACTATCAGTCGAGCCAAGCATATCAGTCAACGAAAACTGTCTCTTCTTGTGTGAGAAAGCGGGTGGTGAAATTAACATTATAACTGAACATCTGGTATAAAATAGCTACGCGTTATTCTATTTCACTAGTTCTTAACAGCTAGAAAATCTAAGTGAATTATAATGGTAAAAGCTAACTGTCACAGCGTGATTAACACAGCTGTGGACTGGCGGTGCTCCGCTGGAGCAGGTACGTAATGTCAGTCGTGTATGAGAAGTAGTCAGTAAAGTGGTCTGAACGTAACAACACGAAACTGCGAGGTCAGCAGGTCAGGGGAGCGAGGACGTTTCTGGTGGTGATGGTGGACATGAATTGTCGAGTGAGAGAAGATGTCTATTTGTGGGAATTTAATGCATTCTGTGATTTGGGATTATCCTGTGTGTGATACACTTCGCTGATTATGTATATTGGTGTAATTTTGTGGTGACGTTTATTTGAATACATTGGACAGAGTTGGGAATAATGCCAGTGTTGGTTATTACTTGAATGTGTTCCACTCTACCCCTCGCTCTCTTATTTAGTATCTCGAGGACGAAGTCATACGTGTATTTAATATAAAATACGCTGTGTCACTAACACTTTTAATTGGTAAAAGGTAACCCTTTTAAACACGGAAACCACTAATTTCTATTACCAGAAAATCAGAATGAAAGATCCCCACGATTGCTATTAATACATTGTCCACAATGGTTCTAGAACTACGTGCTTAGACTATCCAAAAATTCTGAGTGACAACTGATAGCAGGTTTAGGAAAACACAGTTTATATATCATTATGTTTCTCTGATCTATAGATGTTGTTACTTTTCGCACTATTGTGCGAGTAACGGAGAATCAGAAACAGAGTTCCCAGATAGAGCTTACGCCCGTCTTCCGTCGAGCGCTTTCGATCGTCATCAAAAGACTTATACGGGTAACGGGGTTCTCGAAGATTTTATCTGTACGAATGCCCGCTTCTGAGATCAAAGAGCCCAGGAGTTTTTCTGACTCCCCTGAGTACGAACTTCAAAGGGTCTCGGGGAAAGATTTTGCCCGTGAGTCTACTTCAAAAGATTCGGGGTTTTTCACGTGTGGTCTGTCAGGTATCGTATGATTGACAGATAAGCTCGCGTGAGAAAACTAGGTAAACAAACCTGATTCGCTACCTGTTTTGACGGGCAGATCACGAAAGTTTGTAAACTTGGTTTGATTATGTTCAAAGAAAAGAGGCGTGGGTGAAAAAGTGAGTAAACACAGGCTGTAAATGCCTGGTTTTGCTAGCAAATCATAGAACCTTACCAGGTCACAAAAAGACTGTCAGATTCCTGTAGGCTCTCTTTCTATTATACGTCACAATATGTTTATATGCTCAACGAGCGTGTTTGTGCGAGTTTGTAGGCGCGTGCTTATTCAAAATTGTTTGTGAGTGTAATGTTTTTTTTTATTACTAGAGAGAGCAGTGTTTACTATAGATCAGAAAAACCGCGGAGTAAACACTTCAGTGTGACTAAAAGTTAACATACAGAGCAAGAATAATAATCAAATGATGTCAGAAGAGTACGCTACATGCAGTAAGCATTAATATCACTACCATCATTCATGCTTACCGTTCGCTGTGGAGCATAACGGCTGCAACTATTGCGTTCTAATGGTGTGGCGGCTTTCTCTTCTATAATGCGTCCTTAGGTACGCCATGGTCGTTTCATGCGAAGTCACATCAATGGTGTTTCTGTGTGTGTTTGTGTCCTGACAGTAGGTCACACATAAACACCATAGATAGGCAGACACAAATGTATTCCCTATAAATAGCACAATATGATACATATGATCATCGTTCTTTCTTTTTCTCCCACTTCTGTATTATTTGTGTTTTTGTGTTCTCTTACATTTTATTCTAATTTTTCTTTCTTCTTCGTCCTTATGTATGTATACTCTATTTTGTGTGTGTGTGTGTGTGTGTGTGTGTGTGTGTGTGTGTTCTTCTCTTACATTTTCTTCTATTTTTTTCTTTCTTGTTCGTCCTTATTGTGTATACTCTCTTCATGATTCATCGTTTTCAATCGTATTGGCACAATATAGAGGCCATCGGAAGGGACAAACGATGCTATAGACTTCAGATGACAAACTGTTAGATATGCTTTCATTGCACTAGAAAATTATGGAGAATAAAAGAAATCATGTACAATTCCAAAATCAGAATCTTCACATCAAATGTAAAGCGAGTCCTATTGTATGGTTGTGAAACACGGACAACAATAATAATAATAACAAGAAAAAAGCTACAGAATTTCGAGGGTGAGGACTTGCGTAGATTTGAAGGATTGAAGTGATATGACAAGATCACTAATGTAGAACTGATGACAAGTATCAAACAATCACCAGTGGAACAAGAGATGAGAAGAAGATGCTGAAAATAGATAGGGCAGACATTTAGAAACCTGTTGATAATGTTACAAGCCAGCCCTTCTTCTGGAATATTCAGTGTAATTGAGGTAGACTAAAGAGTACACGGAGAAGAGAACTGGAGATAGACTAAAAGGGGATGAAGAAAACATGGAAAGAATGCGAGCTGATATCACGTGACAGGAAGACTTGGCATACGTTTTTTGAAGGCCTATGCTCATTGTGGAGCTAGATGATGATGATGTTGATCATGATAATGATGATGATGATGTCGAGCAATACAACAAAAAGCTATGTTAATGCCCTCATTAAGGTCACCACAAAAATTACAATCATATCGACAAGAAAAGCAAACGTAAAGATAACAGTCGTTGAATATCGCTTTATTGAAAGGAAAACTCAAATTACTTCGCCATGGCTGTCCCTATGGCTACCAGTTCTGGAACCTAACCGACCGTCGATGACTTCTCTTTGGCGCGTGATGTGATTTCGGGGGAAGGTCTCCAAAGAGCAATTTTCGATGGAGAGAGTTAACTTTTTATACAAATAGACTTCGATTCACCGGAAATTGCTGGCAATTCAATTTTTTCCTGTGACAGTACTTTCGTGTTCTTCGTGATTCCACCATTTCTCTTTTCTGTAACAACTTTCTTTTCTGTATCCATCTGTCTTTCCTATCTTTACACAGAGCCGTCTATTTTTGGTGATATATGTGTACGTGAGTTGGCGTCTGTTCCTGTTATGAACTGTATGATTATGTATTTATCATGTATGTAAACCTCTTTTTTTTTCTTCTTCGTACATTGTCAGACGTCTACTTGAATATTTAAACAACAAACAGAGGTCAGCTGGAGGTTATTTCTATCACTGTAGAGCTTTATCCAGGAATGGTACTGCTGACGGCATTATGTCCTTTCTCTGTTCCTCTTATTTATGGCACCTTTGAAGCAGATGTTCCGCAGGAAGTCCTTTTCAGGGCTTCAGGCTAGCAGATGGATAATGTTAGTCCTTTTCAGGACTTAGTATCTATCTTTGCTGATCGGGCTAACAGTCCTTTTCAGTGGTTTTTCATCCTAGCTGATAGATGCTTGTAGTCCTTTTCAGGGCTTAGAGTTTATCAACACATCGCCTCAGTTAACAGTTCACTTATATTTTAATGACAAATTGCGCTCTGAAATAACCAAATGACTTAAGTCTAGGTTGAAAGAGACGTGCCTCGCCACAAAAAGAAAAAACCCGAAAAAAAAAAAAAAAAAATGATATTCAGCAGTAATTTTATCAGAGCCAGTTTCACGTATCAGTAGTTCCTATCTTTAGCTTGTTGAATAGATGGTATCCCAGTATGTTGTGACCTGTGCGGAGCCTGAAGATTACCACATGTTCACTTCTGCTATTTAAGGCGAACGGTGCCTCTATAAGACTGCGTGGCGCTCCTTGTGACGAGCCTTCCCACTTCAGATGAGGCAGAGCTGTGTGTGTCTGCTCGGACGGCGTCTTTTGGCAAGGAGGTAGGTGGGTAGAGAACCACCCTTATCGTGGCATTGCACACACGCCAATTAGTGGGCCTGGTGTGACCTGAACCAGCTGCGCCCTCTGAGTCGCTGAAGTTCTTTGGGGTTGCAAGAAAGCCCAAAACCAATACCCCAAATTGTGTTGCAAGGGTAAAAAAACTCGAACCCGTGGAGATCGGAACAAAGTTCACTTCTGCTGATCTGGTAATATGATGTATGTAAACTATCATCGTTATTTTCTGTGGTCACCTTACGGAGCATGAGAGCCACCACAGCAGATGGTCCCCTTGCAGGACGCCTGCAGCCAGCTGTCACATATTCTTGCAGCTGTTGTTTCTACGGTTACTTGTTTTACATGATGAGGTTGCCAGGCAACTGCAGTACCTCATATCAGTGACCTTGTACGAACTGTCTGAGTGTGTAGTACCTATTCTTTCTTTGTTTCTTCAGAGACCGCCGGGAACTATACGAGTTATGTTTGTAAGTTATGTATGTAAGTTATGTTTGTAAGTTATGTTTGTAAGTTATGTTTGTAAGTTATGTTTGTAGTTATATTTGTAAGTTATGTTTGTAAGTTATGTATGTAAGTTATGTTTGTAAGTTATGTTTGTAAGTTATGTTTGTAGTTATGTTTGTAAGTTATGTTTGTAAGTTATGTATGTAAGTTATGTATGTAACTTACGTTTGTAAGTTATGTTTGTAAGTTATGTATGTAAGTTATGTATGTAAGTTATATATGTAAGTTATGTATGTAAGTTATGTATGTAAGTTATGTTTGTAAGTTATGTTTGTAAGTTATGTTTGTAAGTTATGTTTGTAAGTTATGTATGTAAGTTATGTATGTAAGTTATGTATGTAAGTTATATATGTAAGTTATGTATGTAAGTTATGTATGTAAGTTATGTTTGTAAGTTATGTTTGTAAGTTATGTATGTAAGTTATGTATGTAAGTTATGTTTGTAAGTTATGTATGTAAGTTATGTATGTAAGTTATGTATGTAAGTTATTTTTGTAAGTTATGTTTGTAAGTTATGTATGTAAGTTATGTTTGTAAGTTATGTTTGTAAGTTATGTTTGTAAGTTATGTATGTAAGTTATGTATGTAAGTTATGTATGTAAGTTATATATGTAAGTTATGTATGTAAGTTATGTATGTAAGTTATGTTTGTAAGTTATGTTTGTAAGTTATGTTTGTAAGTTATGTTTATAAGTTATGTATGTAAGTTATGTATGTAAGTTATGTATGTAAGTTATGTTTGTAAGTTATGTTTGTAAGTTATGTTTGTAAGTTATGTTTGTATGTTATGTTTGTAAGTTATGTTTATAAGTTATGTATGTAAGTTATGTATGTAAGTTATGTATGTAAGTTATGTTTGTAAGTTATGTTTATAAGTTATGTATGTAAGTTATGTATGCAAGTTATGTATGTAAGTTATGTTTGTAAGTTATGTTTGTAAGTTATGTTTGTAAGTTATGTTTGTAAGTTATGTATGTAAGTTATGTTTATAAGTTATGTTTGTAAGTTATGTATGTAAGTTATGTATGTAAGTTATGTATGTAAGTTATGTGTGTAAGTTATATATGTAAGTTATGTATGTAAGTTATGTTTGTAAGTTATGTTTGTAAGTTATGTTTGTATGTTATGTTTGTAAGTTATGTTTATAAGTTATGTATGTAAGTTATGTATGTAAGTTATGTATGTAAGTTATATATGTAAGTTATGTTTGTAAGTTATGCTTGTAAGTTATGTTTGTAAGTTATGTATGTAAGTTATGTTTGTAAGTTATGTTTGTAAGTTATGTATGTAAGTTATGTATGTAAGTTATATATGTAAGTTATGTGTGTAAGTTATATATGTAAGTTATGTATGTAAGTTATGTATGTAAGTTATGTATGTAAGTTATGTTGGTAAGTTATGTTTGTACGTTATGTTTGTAAGTTTTGTTTATAAGTTATGTATGTAAGTTATGTATGTAAGTTATGTATGTAAGTTATGTTTGTAAGTTATGTTTATAAGTTATGTATGTAAGTTATGTATGCAAGTTATGTATGTAAGTTATGTTTGTAAGTTATGTTTGTAAGTTATGTTTGTAAGTTATGTTTGTAAGTTATGTATGTAAGTTATGTTTATAAGTTATGTTTGTAAGTTATGTTTGTAAGTTATGTATGTAAGTTATGTATGTAAGTTATGTGTGTAAGTTATATATGTAAGTTATGTATGTAAGTTATGTATGTAAGTTATGTTTGTAAGTTATGTTTGTAAGTTATGTTTGTATGTTATGTTTGTAAGTTATGTTTATAAGTTATGTATGTAAGTTATGTATGTAAGTTATGTATGTAAGTTATATATGTAAGTTATGTTTGTAAGTTATGCTTGTAAGTTATGTTTGTAAGTTATGTATGTAAGTTATGTTTGTAAGTTATGTTTGTAAGTTATGTATGTAAGTTATGTATGTAAGTTATATATGTAAGTTATGTGTGTAAGTTATATATGTAAGTTATGTATGTAAGTTATGTATGTAAGTTATGTATGTAAGTTATGTTGGTAAGTTATGTTTGTACGTTATGTTTGTAAGTTTTGTTTGTAAGTTATCTTTGTAAGTTATGTATGTAAGTTATGTATGTAAGTTTTGTACGTAAGTTATGTATGTAAATGCAGATAAATAATTGATTGTAGGAATACAAATACGTCAAGCGTATGGTCACGTGATCATACAAGACAAGTCTTATTCTGGAGCCCCCGAGACAAGAAAGCGAACGAACGAATGAACATTAGTTTCAAAAATTATGAATTCGGTAGAGGAAGAGGAAAAATAGATGGAGAAGATGGAGAATAGATGGAGAAGAGATTTGGAGACTGAACTTTTCTTCTACTTCGTTGCTTGCACTCAGATAACCACATCTATCTCTCTTATAAAGCTGGCAGTTCGTCTCAGGCTTCTCTCATCACCAGATAGTTTCTCCCTCATCTGGGATGGAGAAGGTGATGCTGCCACCCTGCTCCTCTCATGGAGTCGACAGTTTTTGAGTACATGTTCTACTTCTGTTTGTCCTCCCCACATTGGCACCATTGGCGGACCCAACGGGGTGGCGATGGGGCGATTGCCCCTCTCTTGGGACTTTGAAAACCTTTATTTCATATCAACCGCACTAGTATTTTTCTCTCCCCTTGGAACTTAAATGTGAGTAATCGTTAGGTCGGACGACGGACGAATTAAAACATGTCTGGTACTGGAGCGGGTGGGGTTGGGGGAGGGGGGGGGAGAAATGGAGTCAGAAAGAGTCTTATCATTCTGATGTATCACCCCCCTCCCCCTCTTCCCTTGGACAATTCCTAGATTCGCCGGTTATGGGCATCCATTCATCTGTCCAATTTTCAGTTTGTTGAACAGTTTATCTGAGTCTGCAATGGCCGGTTCTCAGTCTTAAAATGATCACTCAATCTCTTCTTGGCAATGTGTTGTATGGTTCTGCATTACCGGACTCTGCATGCTGCTTCTGTCATTTTTCTCTGTAGTTATTTCTGATTATTGCTTGTATTTCTTCATATGTAGCCATGTCTTCTGTTTTGGGTTTTCCTTCTTCCCCCTTTGGTAAGTTTCTCTGCCTCCTTATTTTTATATATCTTGTACTGTACTTTTAATTTTTTAAAATTCAAAACTGGTTTCCATTAGTGCTTCTACCATGCTGGTTAATTCATAGTTTTTATTGTTCCTGAGAGCAGTGATGACAAATGTCCTAATCCAGAGACTAAAATGAAATGACTATAGAAGACCCGGAACGACCTTCAGAGGGCGAAAAATGGCGAAAGGTCATGGTGTGAATATTTTTGAACACCTATGCTCCTCAGAACGTCTGATCCGGTAAGCGCTTAGAACGTTTTGACTATCGGGGTAAAGTTTCTTGGTTCCGAGATAGAAACCTGGTAACGTCCCTCTCCTAGCCAACCCAGCAATGAGTTGGTACCTGACTCTCCTTTTGAGTTAGGGAAGGCAAAAGGCAGCGACTAAGGGAACTGTTAACCCCCACCTCATAAAGCTGGAAGTAGTATAGCGAAGTCTCTAACACTTCACTCCTCTACAGCAGTACATGACATGGTACTAACGTTACTTGTAATGCTCCTCGGAGAATTAAAGAATGTTGAGTGAATGAATGCTCTTGTGAGTTTGTTAACGGTGAGTGTTTTTATGTGTGTGAGTGAGTTTGGAAGTATGTAATTGAGTGATTGAGTTATACTGTAAAATAAAAAAGGATTTTTCTTCTTCTTCTTTTTCTTTTTTTTCTTCTACTTTTTTTTTTCTCTTCTTCTTCTTCTTCTTCTTCTTTTCTTCTTTTTTTCTTTTCTAATTCTCTTCTTCTTCTTCTTCTTTTCTACTTTTTCTTTTCTTTCTTTTTTCTTACTTACTTCTTTTCTCTTTTCTACTTTTCTTCTTTTTCTTCTTTTCTCTTTTCTACTTTTTCTTCTAACTTTTTTTCTTCTCTTTTCTTCTTCTTTTTCTTCTTTTTCTTCTTCTTTTTTTACTTTTCTTCTACTTTTCTTTTCTTCTCTTCTTCTTCTTCTATTTTCTCTTTTTTTCTTTTTCTTCTTCTTTTCTACTTTTTCTTTCTTCTTCTTTTTCTTCTTTTTTTATTCTTCTTCTTCTTTTTCTTCTTCTCTTCTTCTTTCTTTTCTTTTTTTTTCTTCTTTTCTTCTTCTCTTCTTCTTTTTCTTCTTTTCTTTTTCTTTTTTTCTTCTTTTCTTTTTCTTTTTTCTTCTTTTTTTTGTTCTTTTTTTGTTCTTTTTTTTTACTCTTTTCTTTTCTACTTTCTTTTCTTTTCTCTTTTCTCTTTCTTTTCTTCTTTTTTTCTACTTTTCTTTCTACTTCTTTACTTCTTCTTTTCTTCTTCTTTTCTTTTCCTTCTTCTTTTTTTCTTCTTCTTTCTTCTTCCTCTTCTTTTCTTTTTCTTCTTTTCTTCTTCTTCTCTTTTCTTTTCTTTTCTTTTTCTCTTTTTTTTTTCTTCTTTTTTCTTCTTTTTCTCTTTTTTTCTCTCTTCTTCCTCTTTCTTCTTTTTCTTTTCTCTTTTTTTTTTTTTTTTTCTTCTCTTCTTCCTTTTTTTTTTTTTCTTTCTTCCTTTTTTCTTTTTTTTTTTTTACTTTTTTTCTTTCTTTCTTTTTCTAATCTTTTCTTTTTTCTTTTCTTTTCTCTTCTTCTTTTCTTTCTTCTTTCTTTTTTCTACTTTCTTTTTCTTTTTTTCTTCTCTTCTTTTTCCTTCTTTTCTTTTTTCTCTTTCTTCCTTTTTCTTCTTTTTTTTTTTTTTTTTTCTCTTCTTTTTTCTCTTCTTTTTTTTCTTTTTTTTTTTCTTTTTTTTCTTTTTTTTTTCTTCTTTCTTACTTTTTTTTTTTTTTTTTTTTCTTCTCTTTTTTACTCTTTGTTTTCTTCTTTTTTTTTTTTTTTCTTATTCTTTTTTTTTTTAACTTCTTCTCTTACTTTCTTCTCTTCTTTTCTTTTTTTTTTTTTTTCTTTCCTCTTAAATTTTTTTTTCCCTTTTTTTTTTTTTCTTTTTTTTCTTCTTTTCTTTTTTTTCTTTACTTCTTTTTTTCTTCTTTTTTCTTCTTCCTTTTTTTTTTTTTCTCTCTTTTTCTTCTTTTTCTTTTCTTTTCCTTTTCTTCTTTTTTCCTCCTCTTCTTCTTCTTACCTTCTTCTTTCTTCTTCTTTTTTCTCTTTTTTTTTTCTCTTTTTTTTTCTTTTTTTCTTTTTTTACTTTCTTTTTTTCTTTTTTCTCTTCTTCTTCTTTTTTCTTTTTCTTCTTTCTCTTCGGGAAAACCTTTTCTTTTTTCTCTCCTTCTTTTTTCTTCTTTTTTTTTCTTCTTTTTTTTTCTTCTTTTTTTTTCTTTTTTTTTCTTTAAAAAACTTTTTTTTTTTTCCCTTTTCTTTTTTTCTTTTTTTTTTCTTTTTTTTTTTCTTTTTTTTTTTTCTTCTTCTTTTTCTTTTCTTTCTTCTTTTTTTTTTTTTTTCTTTTTTTTCTTTTTTTCTTTTTTTCTTTTTTCTTTCTTTTTTTTCCTCTCTCTTCTTCTTCTTTTCTTTTTTTTTTCTCCCCTTCTCTTTTTTACCTTTTCTTTTTCTCTCTTTTCTTCTTTCTTCTTCTTCTCCCTCCTTTCCTTTTTTCTTCTTCTTTTTTTTTTTCTTCTTTTTTTTTTCTTTTTCTTTTCCTTTTTAACTTCCTTTTTTCTTCTCTTTTTTACTCTTTTTTTCTTCTTCTTTTTTTTTTCTTTTCTTTTTTTTTCCCCTTTTTCTTCTTCTCTTTTTCTTCTTCTCTTCTTCTTTTCTTTTTTTCTTTTTTCTTTTTTTCTTCTATTTTTTTTTTTTTTTTTTTTTTTCCCCCCTTTTTTTTTTTTCTCTTTTTTTTTTTTTTTTCTCTTTTCTTCTTTTCTCTTCTTTTTCTTCTTCTTTTCTTTTCTTTACTTTTTTTCTTTTCTTTTTTTCTTCTTTTTTCCTCTACTTTTCTTTCTTTTTCTTCTTTTTCTTTTTTTCTTCTTTCTTTCTTCTTTTTTCTCTCTTCTTCTTCTTCTTTTTTTTTTTTTTCTCTTCTTTTCTTCTCTTTTCTTCCCTTCTTCTTTTTTTTTTCTTTCTTTTCTTTTTCTTACTCTTTTTTTTTTCTTTTCTTTTCTTTAACTCTTTCTCTTCTCTTTTTTTTCTTTTTCTTTTTCTTTTTTCTTTCTTCTCTTCTTCTTCTTCTTCTTTTCTTCTTCTTTTTTTCTTTTCTTTTTTTTTTTTTTTTTTTTTTTTTTTCTTTTTTTTTTTCTATCTTCCTTTTCCTCTTTTTTACTTTTTTTCTTTTTTTTTTTTTTTCTTCCTTCTTTTTTTTTTTTCTTTTTTTTTTTTTTTTTTTTTTTTTTCTATTTTTCTTTTTTTCTTTCTTTTTTCTTTTTTTTTTTTTCTCTTTTTCTTTTCTTCCTCTCTTCTTTTTCTTCTTTTTTTTTTCTCCTCTTTTTCTTCTTCTTCTCTTTCTTTTTTTTATTTCTTCTTTTCTTTTCTTCTTTTTTCTTCTTTTTTTTTCTTTTTTTTTTTTCTTTCTCTTCTTTTTTAAACTCTTTTCTTCTTTTTTTTCTTTCTTCTCTTCTTCTTAATCTTTTTTCTTCTTCTCTCTTTTCTTTTTTTCCCTCTTTCTCTTTTCTTTTTCTCTTCTCTTTTTTTCTAACTTCTTTTCCCTTCTTCTTTTTCTTTCTTTTCTTTTTTTCTTCTTCTCTCTTTTTTTTTTTCTTTTCTTCTTTCTTTTCTCCTCTTTCTCTTTTCTAAATCTTTCTTTTTCTCTTCTTTCTTCTTCTTCTTTTTTCTTTTTCTTCTTCTTCTTCTTCTTCCCTTTTCTTTCTTTTTTCTTTTCTTTTTTTTCTGTTTTTTTCTTCTTTTTTTTTTTTTTCTTTTTTTTCTCTTTTTTCTTTTTCTTCTTTTTCTTTTTTCTCTCTTTTTTTTTTTCTTTTTTTTCTCCTTCCTTTTTTTTCTTTCTTTTTTTTTTTTTTTTTTTTTTTTTCTCTTCTTCTTTTTTTCTTTCTTTCTTTCTTTTCTTTCTTCTTTTCTTTTTTTCTTCTTTTCTATTTTTTTTCCTTTCTTTTTTTTTTTCTCTCTTCTTTCTTCTCTTCTTTCTTTTTTCCCTTCTTTTCTCTCTTCTCTTTCTTCTTTTTCTTTTTCTTTCTTTTCCTCTTTCTCTTCTTTCTTCTTCTTTTTTCTCTCTTCTCTCTTCTTCTCTTCTTTTTTCCTCCTCTCTTTCTTCTCTACTTTTTAACTCTTTTTCTTTTTTTTTTTCTTTCTTTTTTCTTCTTTTTTTTCTTTTTTCTTCTTTTTTTTTTTTTTTCTTTCTTTTTCTTTTCTTTTCTCTTTTTTTTCTTTTTTTTTTTTTTTTTTTCTTTTTTTCTTTCTTTTTTTTTTTTTCTTCTCTAAACTTCCTCTTTTAAAAAACTTTTTTTTTTCTTCTTTCTCTTTTTTCTCTTCTTTTCTTTTTTTTTCTCTTTTTTTTTTCTTTTTTTTTTTTTTTTTTTTTCTTTTCCTCTTTTTCTTCTTTCTCTTTTTTTTTTCTTCTTTTTCTCTTTCCTCTTCTTTTTTCTTTTTTTTTTTTTTCCTTTTCTTCTTTTTTTTCTCTTCTTTTTTTCCCTTTTCTTTCTCTTTTCTTCTTTTTTCCTTTTTTCTTTTTTTTTTTTTTTCTTTCTTTCTATCTTTTCTTTTTTTCTTTTTTTTTTTCTTTTTCCTTCTTTCTTCTTTTTTTTTTTCTTCTTCTTTTTCTTCTTTTCTTTTTTTTCTACTTTCTCCTCTCTTCCTTTCTTCTTTCTTTTTTTTTTTTTTCTTCTTTTTTTTTTTCTTTTTCTTTTCTTTCTTTTTTTCTTTTTCTTTTTTTTTTCTTTTTTTTTTTTTTTTTTATCTAATCTTCTTTTCTTTTTTTTTTTT
Source organism: Oreohelix idahoensis (assembly GCA_024509875.1). NCBI lineage: Eukaryota > Metazoa > Mollusca > Gastropoda > Stylommatophora > Oreohelicidae > Oreohelix > Oreohelix idahoensis. Next base: position 176,753 of record JAMPIV010002278.1, on the reverse strand, counting down.
TTTCTCTCTTTTTTTTTTTTTTTCTATCTTTTTCTCTTTCTTTTTTTTTTTTTTTTTCTTTTTTTTTTTCTTTCTCCTTCTTTCTCTTTCTTTTTTTTCTTTTTTTTTTTTTTTTTCTTTTCTTTTTTTTTTTCTTTTTCTCCTTCTACTCTTTTTTCTTCTTTTTTTTCTCTACCTTTTTCTTTTCTTTACCCTAAAAAAAACTTCTTCTAACTTTTTTTCCTTCTTTCTTTTCTTCCCCTTTTCTTTTTCTTCTTTTCTTAAACTTTCTCTTTTCTCTCTTCTTCTTCTTTTTTCTTTTTTCTCTTCTTTTCTTTTTTCTTTTTTTTTTTTTCTCTCTTTTCTCTCTTTTTTTTCTTTTTCCCTTTTTCTTTTCTTTCTTCTCTCTTTTCTTTTTTCTCTCTTCTTTCTTTTTTTTCTTTCCTTCTTTCTTTTTTTTTTTTTTTTCTTCTTTTTTCTTTTTTCTTTTTTTTCCTTGTTCTTCTTCCTTTTTTTCTTTTTTTTTTCTTCTTCTTTTTTCTTTTTCTTTCCTTTTTTTTTCTTTTTTTCTTTTTTTCCTCTTTTTTCTTTTTTTCTTTCTTTCTTCTCTTCTTCTTTTTTTTTTTTTTTTTTTTCTTTTTTTTTCTTTTTTTTTTTCTTCTTCTTCTCTCTTTCCTTCTTCTTCTTCTTTCTCTTCTTTTTCTTTCACTTCTTCTTTTTTTTTCTCTTTTCTCTTTTCTTTTTTTTCTTTTTTCTTTTTTTTCTTTTTACTTTCTTTTTTTCTCTTTCTTTCTCTTTTTTCTCTTCTTTTTCTTTTTTCTCTTTTTTCTTCTTTTTCTTTCTTTCTTCTTCTTTCTTTCTTCTTCTTCTTTTCTTCTTTCCTTCTTTCTCTTCTCTCTTCTTCCCTTTTCTTTTTTCTTTTTTCTTTTTCTACTCTCCCTATCTTTTTTTTTTCTTTTTCTTCTTTTTTTCTTTTTTTTTTTTTTTTCTTTTTTTTCTTCTTTTCTTCTTCTTTTTTCTCTTCTTTTTCTTCTTTTTCTTTCTTCTTCTTCTTTTTCCTCTTTCTTTTTTTTTTTTTTTCCCTCTCTCTTCTCTCTTTTTTTTTCTTTCCCCTTCTTCTTTTTTTTTTTCTTTTTTTCTTCTTTCTTCTCTCTCTTTCTCTCTTCTTCTTTTTTCTCTTCTTCTCTCTTCTTTTTTTTCATCTTTCTTTTTCTTTCTTTCTTTTTTTTCTTCTTCTCTTTTTCTCCTTCTTCTTTCTTCTTTTTTCTTTCTTCTTTTCTTTTTCTTTCTCTTTTTTTTTCTTCTTTCCTTTTTCCTCTTCTTTTTTTTTCTTTTTAACTCCTTTTTTCTTCTTTTCTTCTTCTTCTCTTCTTCTCTTCTTCTCTTTTTTTTTTTTTTTTCTTTTTTTTTTTTTTTTTCTTTTTTCTTTTTTTTAAACTATTTTCTTTTTTTTTCTTTTTTTTTTTTTTCTTCTTTCTCTTTTCCTTCTTTTTCTTTTTCTTTTTTTTTCTTTTTCTTTCTTTCTTTTCTTCTTCTTTTCTCTTCTTTCTTTCTTTTTCCCTTCTTCTTTCTCTCTTCTTTTCTCTTTTTTTTCTTTTTTTTTCTTCTCTTCTTCTTTCTCTTTTCTTTTTTTCTTTTCTTCTTTTTTCTTTTTCTTTTTCTTCTTCCCATCTTTTTTTTCCCTTTTTTTTCTTTTTTTTTTTCTTTTTTCTCTTCTTCTTCTTTTTTTTTCTCTTCTTCTTCTTTTCCTTTTCTTTTTTCTCTTTCCCTCTCTTTTTCTTCTTTTTTTCTTTTTCTCTTCTCTTCTTTTTTTTTTTTTTCTTTCTTCTTTTCTTCTCTTCTTTTCTTCTTTTTTTTTCTTTTTTTTTTCTTTTTTTTCTTTTTCTTCTCTCTTCTTTTTTTTTTTTTTCTTTTTTTTCTCTCTCTTCCTTTTTTCTCTTTCTTTTCTCTTAAAGACTTTTTTTTTTTCTTTCTCTTTTTCTTTTTTCTTTTTCTCTTCTTCTTTTTTCTTCTTTTTTTTTTTTCTTTTTTTTATCTTTTTATTCTTTTTTCTTTTTTTTTTTCTTTTCTTCTTCTTTCTTCTTTTTCTCTCTTCTCTTTTTCTTCTTTTTTTTTCTTTCTCATACTTTTTTCTCCCCCTTTTTCTTTCTTCTTTTTTCTTTTTTTCTTAACTTTTCTTTTTTTTTTCCTTCTTTTCTTTCTTTTTCCTTCTCCTCTTTTCTTTTTTTCTTCTTTTTCTACTTTCTCTTCTTTTTCTTTCTTCTTTTTTTTTTTTCTTTTCTTCTCTTTTTTCTTTCTTCTCTTTCTTTTCTTTTTTTTTTTTTTCTTCTCTCTTCTCTTTTCTTCTTTCTTTTCTTTCTTTTCTTTTTTTTTTCTTTTCTTTTCTTCTCTTTTTTCTTTTTTTCTCTTTTCTTCTCTCTCTCTTTTTTCTCCTCTTTTTTTTTTTTCTTTCCTCTTTTTCTCTCTTTTTTTTTCTTTTTTTTTTTTTTTTTTTATTTTTTTTTTTTTTTTTTTTTCTTTTCCTTTTTCTTTTACTTTCTTTTTTTCCTCCTCTTTTTTCTTTCTTTTTTTTTTTTTTTTTTTTTTTTTTTTTCTTTTTTTTTTTTTTACTTCTTTCTTTCTTTTTTCTTTTTTTTTCTCTTTTTTTTTACTTTTTTTTTTCCTCTTTTTTTTCTTTTTTTTTCTTTTTCTTTTTCTTTTTTCTTTTTTCTTCTTTCCTTTTTTTTTTTCTCCTTCTTTCTTTTTCTCTTTTTTTTTCTTTCTTTTTCTTCTCAAAAAAATTCTTTTTTTCTTTTTTCTTTTTTTCCTTTTCTCTTCTTTTTTTTCTTCTTTCCTTTTTCCCTTTTTTTCTTTTTTTTCTTTTCTTTTTTTTTTCTTTCTTTTTTTTCTTCTTTTTTCCCTTTTTCTTCTTTCTTCTTTTTCTTCTAAAAAAATTTTTCTTTTTTTTTTCTTTTTTTTCTTTCCTTCTTCTTTTTTTTTTTTTTTCTTTTTTTCTTCTTTTCCTTCTTTTTTTTCTCCTTTTTTTTTCTTGTTTTTTTTTCTTCTTCTTTTTTTCTCTTCTTCTTCTTTTTTCTTCTTCTTCTTCTTCTCTCTCTTCTTTTCTTTTTCTTTTTTTCCTTTTTCTTCTCTTCTTTTTCTTTCTTTTTTTTTTTTTCTTCTTTTTTTCTTCTTCTCTTTTCTTCTTATTCTTCTTCTTTCTTTTTTTCTTTTTTTTTTCTCTTTTTTTTTTTTTTCCCTTTTTCTTTTTTCTTCTTACTTCTTTTTTTTCTCTTCTTTTTCTTTTTTTAATTCTTTTTTTCTTTTTTTTTTCTTCTTTTCTTCTTTCTCTTCTTTTTTTTCTCCCCCTTTCTCTCTTTTCTCTTTTTTTTTTCTTCTTTTTCTTTTCTCTCTTCTTTTTCTTCTTTCTCTCTTTTCTTCTCTTCTTTTTTCTTCTCTTTTCTCTTTTTTCTTTTTTTCTTTCTTTTCTTTTTCTCTTTTTTTTTTTTTTTTTTCTTTTTTCTCTTTTCTTCTTTTTTTTTTTCTTTTTCTTTTTCTTCTTTTCTTCTTCTTCTTTTTCTTCTTCTTCTTTTTCTTCTCCTTTTTTTTCTTCTTTTTCTTTTTTTTTTTTTTTTTTTTTCTTTTCTCTTCTTTCTTCTTTTCTTTCTTCTTCTCTTTCTCTTTCTTTTCTCTTCTTTTCTTTTCTTCTTTCTTTCTTTTCTTTCTCTTCTTTTTCTTCTTCTTTTTTTCCTTTCTCTTCTCTTTTTTTCTTTTTCTTCTTTTCTTTTTCTCTCTTCTTTCTTCTTTTCTTCTTCTTCTCTTTTCTTCTTCTCCTCTTCTTCTCTTCTTTTTCTTCTTCTTCTTACTTTTCTTCTTTTCTTTTTTTCTCTTTTTCTCTTCTTCTTCTTTCTTCTTCTCTTTCTTTCTTTTTTTTCTTCTCTTTTTTTTTTTTTTTCTTCTTTTTTTCTTTTCTTCTTTCTTTTTTTTTTTCTTCTTCTTCTCTCTTTCTTTTTTCTTCTTTCTTTCTTCTCTTTTCTTTCTTCTTTTCTCTTTCTTCTTTCTTTTTTCTTCTTTTTTTTCTTTTCTTTTCTCTTTTTCTTCTCTTTTTTTTTTCTCTTCTTCTTTCTTTTTTCTTCTTTCTTCCCCTTTTCTACTTTCTTTTTTTTTTCTTTCTTTTTTAAATCTTTCCTCTCTTCTAACTTCTTCTTCTCTTTTTTTTTTTCTTCTTTTTCTTTTTTCTTTTTTCTTCTCTCTTTTTTTTTTTCTTCTTTTTTTTCTTCTTTTCTTTTTTTTCTTCTTCTTTTTTTCCTTTTCCTCTTTCTTCTTCTTTTTTTTCTTCTTCTTCTTTCTTTACTTCTTTTCTTCTCTCTTCTAATTTTTTTCTTTCTTTCTTCTTCTTTTCTTCTTTCTTCTACTTTTTCCCTTCTTCTTTTTTCTTTTTCTTCTTCTTTCTTTTCTTTTCTATTTTTTCTTTTTCTTTTTTTTTCTTTTTTCTTTTTCTTCTTTTTCTTTTTTTCTTTCTCTTCTTCTCTTCTTTCTTTCTTACTCTTCTTTCTTCTTCTTCTTTTTTTCTTTCTCTTTCTTTTTTTTTCTTCTTCTTTTTTCTTTCTTTTTCTTCTTTAACTTTTTTTTTTCTTTTCTTTTACTTTTTTACTCTTTCTTTCCTATCTTCTCTACTTTTCTACTTTTCCTTCTTCTACTTTTCTACTTATTCTTCTTCTACTTTTCTACTTTTCCTTCTTCTACTTTTCTACTTTTCCTTCTTCTACTTTTCTACTTTTCCTTCTTCTACTTTTCTACTTATTCTTCTTCTACTTTTCTACTTATTCTTCTTCTACTTTTCTACTTATTCTTCTTCTACTTTTCTACTTTTTCTTCTTCTACTTTTCTACTTATTCTTCTTCTACTTTTCTACTTTTTCTTCTTCTACTTTTCTACTTTTTCTTCTTCTACTTTTCTACTTATTCTTCTTCTACTTTTCTACTTTTCCTTCTTCTACTTTTCTACTTATTCTTCTTCTACTTTTTCTTCTTCTACTTTTCTACTTATTCTTCTTCTACTTTTCTACTTATTCTTCTTCTACTTTTCTACTTATTCTTCTTCTACTTTTCTACTTATTCTTCTTCTACTTTTCTACTCGATTTACTTTCACAACAATGCGATGGCGCCTATCACTTATCTTTCTTTTCTGTTGTCTGGTGTCTTCCTTTGTGCCCAATGAAAACCTATTAATTAAATATTTTTTTATTTATTTACTTATTTATTTAGTGTTGAACAAGGATGCCTTCCCACCTCCCCAGAGAGTAAACGTAATGCCTACGTCTCTCGTACTTCCCCAAATTAATTAATGAACCAATGAAGAAATAATTAAGATGTTATTAACCGAGCCAGCTCCTCACATGTACATAGAAAAGGAAGTGGAAATAATTCTAGCGCCTCTTGTGGCAAATTTTGAAAGCATGTCGTTACGCACAGTCCCTTGATAAGTTACTGTGTTACAAACTGACACTTGGCCCCGTAGGTCATCGACAGGTGGCGCTGAGCTGCTTTTTGTTCCATACAAACATACAAGAAAATAAAACTATATAGTCTGCTTCTAAACTTTAGAATTGTATCCAGTGAGAAAGCAATTGCAATACATTTTCTGGGAAGTACCTAACATGTCCCCTGTATCCTCTCTACATCTCGTTTGGGGAGGCACACCCTAAAGTTTGATAACCCCTGGTATACAATTAAGAAAGTAATTATATAACTGGATAAGTTAGCATATAAGTAATAATGTATAAGAAAGTAATGATGTGAGTGGATAAGTTAGTTTACAAGTAATGATGTGTAGGAAAGTAATCACGTGAGTCAGTAATTAGAGAGAATGAGGGGAAGCAAAAATTGTAGTTACCACGGCTTCAATCAAGTAAGTGCACAAATAAGTGACAAAAGTAGTCAAGACAGTATGTAATTAGTAAAAGACTCTAGTAAGTACATTTTTGGTGAACAAGAAAATGATCAAGCTAGTGAGCAGTTAGTGAGAAAGTAAGTAAAAGAACAAAGAAGCAATTAAGTTACCGAAACAAGCGAGCAAAAAAAAAAAAAAAAAAAAGTAAGCAGGTGAGGTGTTTTTTTTAAAAATTATACAGACGGAGATTTCGTGTTTAAACTCTGATGGGGGTTATCTTTGGTTTATATAGTGTCAATAATTTTACATGAGAGTCCGACTGGCAGAATTGTTAGAGCACTGGCCTCGTGCGGCAAATGTACCGGGTTCTAAACATGATGGCACCACGCTCCAATCTACCGAGCTGTAAATGGGTATCTGACTCTGCACTTGAGTAAGGGAGGAAAAGGCAACGAAGAATGGAACTGGTCACCCCGACCTCTCGAGATTAGACCTAATATATTTCTAACACTTCACCTCCACCCCCCCCCCCCCCCCCCCCCCCCCCCCCCCCCTCCCCCCCCTCTTCCGGTAGTATCTTCCATGGAACAACCTTTACCTTTTAATTTTACATAGTTTATTTATTTGTCATAATCTCCATCACCAGAATTGCTCAACGTATGTTCTATCGATTTCCGTTACCATTATATAGCTCTATTGATTATTTTATTCCAGCCAGTCTTACACGATACAGGTGAGAACTGAATTAGGAGATATAATTCCTGTGGTACAAAAGTTTATACGAAATAAATTCGTCTTATTTATTGTTGTTATTTTTCAGATCATAGACGTGTTTAAATAAACATCAACAAGAAACATCAAAGTAAACGCTACGAAAATGAGCAGATCTTCAGTCAGTGTGACATTGGGCGTAGTCTTACTTATTGTCTGCCTATGTGATGTCGTTTTATCAGACAGGAGTACCTTACGCAGGTAAGATTTTTAAAATAGCTCTTTTTAAAGTATACATGACCTTGACTGGAATAAACAGGGAAAAAGAAGCTTAGGAAGACTAGCGAGAATATGGAGAAGAATGGTGGACGAGGAAGCCAAGGCAACATGGATGACAGAGGCGGGGGTGAGGAAGACGGTAAAAAGTAGAAATCTGTGGCGACCAGCATGGAAGTCAAGGCAACATGGATTTGTGGTTAGGGCTGGGATTCTCATCATGTAAAATATGTTGCTGCAGAAATTATTAGTACAGAGTAGATGAGTACTTTTGATGACAGCTTCCAATGAATGAAAAATATGACGATCAAATAACCTATCGCAACAGTTTTCTATCATCATTTTGGTCACATACAATTTAACACAATAATCAACATCAATACCAAACATCAGAATATCATTGTTATCCATTTATCTATTTCATTTTCGCTTATCATTCACAGACAAAAAAGAGGCTTCCGAGGCGATGCGGCCACCCGAGTTGCTCACGGTTTTGGAAAGAGAGATTATCAGAACCCGGCCAATGATCTTCTCTCACAGTTGTCCTTGGACCTGCTAGAAACACCACCTGCTTCTCAACAGGAGTTTAACGATGGGTGTGTTAAAAAAAATAATATTAATTACAATTTTTAAAAGGCAATTGAAAAATATAGCACTTTGGATTCTTGGCGACAGTGAGTCCACTGTCTTTCGGCTTTCTATCTCCATACTATTAAATGACTGCATTTATTCTCATTATCTTTGTTTTCTCCCTGTGCATTTTCAGGCCCACTTGCTGTGATCTCTTATTAAGTATTTTTATTTTGTCTCGCATCTGATTACGATTATGAGCCAGAAGAGCCAGGTCATCGGCAATATCTAGATCATCAAGCTGTTTAGTCAGAGTCCACTGGATTTCATTTATGTTGGCTGGGATCGATGTGTTCATAACCCAAGCTTATAGGAAGAGAGATGGTGACAAGAGGCATCCTTGTCGCACTCCAGTTCTTATCCAAAACGGTTCTGTGAGTTCAGAACGGATTAACTATAAGCAATGATGGAGTCAATGAAAACAAGAAATACAACTTACTAAGGCTAAGGACAAAGAGAATTGCCTACGTTACGGCCATTAGGTCTTCGTCGAGAAAAACAAACAAACACAGAAAAGAAAGAATGCAAAAATTTAGTTAAACACATTATTAATAAACAAAAATGACACAAACCGGAAATAGAAGAAGCTGGTCTGGAAAATTCGTATGAACAAAATGGCCACCGGAATAGATCCGGGTAACTATAAGATAACTATAAACAATAAAAAAGGTGCGTCAGACAAGATATAAATTACTTTACCTTTTCCATTAACGGTCTTTTTTTTTTTTTAATTAATGTGTTTGCTACTTTTCTTTGTAGCACGCCCCTTTCAACCATCTACCATGTACATGGAGTTGTTGGTTATATCAGGACGTGTTTCCTTTATTGTAATATGTTTTTGTTTGTATTTATTTTATACTATATTTTCTCTAGTCGGTATTTTTCCTTTTGTAGTTATAGTTCAACATGGTTTTTAAAAGTTCCAAAATATGCTATTTTCTAAGTTAGTATGTTTTTAATTTTCACTGGATGGTTTCTTTGGTTAATCTGTATGTATCTGGGGCGAGTCTTTCACCAGTTTGGACTACTGACTCAAATCCTTATTTGTTTTTTATATGTTAGCTTTAGTTTTTGTAATATAGTGTTTTATTAACTTTTGCATTTCTGAAGGGGTCGAATCTCCTACATTGCTTATATACTGACGTCAAAATAGGACGGCATATGTAAAAGTGGTATATGTTTAATATACATACGGTTGTGGCCGGCTACTCTTAGAATATCTGGCAGGTAATGGGCTGAAACACTTTCCTAGGTTGAGTACCTGTCTGATGGTCAGATTAAATCAACATACTATCTTTTTTGGTTACAATAGTTTTGTGGTTGTTGTACAGTACGTGTAGAGAAATCTAATACACGTCATAAATAATAATGTTAGTAGAAGTAGTAGTAGTAATATTAACAGTGATAGCAGCAGTAGTAGTAATACAAGTAGTAGTAGTAGTAGTAGTTGTAGTAGTAGTCTCAATAATAATAGTAGTAATAGCACAAGCAGAATGAATATTGGAAGTATTAGCAATAACAGCAATGGTAGTAGTAATCGTAGTAGTGGTAGTAGTAATACTAGAAGCTGTAATCACGGCTGTTTGTGCCCTATACCAGAGCGCTCTTTTAGTTTCGGTGACCAGAATTCTGACGCATATTGTCACCAGATTTTATAGCATTTAAATCCCTTTAAACGCATTCCTGATACCCACAAATCTTAAATAAGGTAGTAAAAAAATAACTTTTTGTAAAGCACCATCTGTTTTTGCATTTTCATTCATTTATAATGATATTTAGCTACGTATATAAGCGTCAGAAAACATGTAAAGCTATAGATAGATTACTTCCACATAATTTGATCTATCTTTCAAGTCTTGTTAATCTTCTATTTATAATATGAATTTTTTTTTAAATTGTGTGTGAGATAAGGACTGTTCCATTGGTGTTCTTTGGTAGACAATCCTGTGCACACGACGGCTGCCAGCGAATTCTAAGTAACTGTTTGTATATCTTCTTTCATTCAAAGTTACAATGCAGGTAGTAAATTTAGAGAAACCAAATTCTAAATCTAATACCATCCTTTTATCAATGGCTAGAGTCAGAGATACATATGATAATTTAGAAATATTTATGAATGGCATGAAAGCTCAGATAGAGTCACTAAAATATTTAGAGTGGGATGGTAAACAAGTTGTTGTTTTCTTATTCGGGTATTATTTCCTTATTTTGCTGGAGACACCACAGACATGGGTATATTCCTTGAGCTCCAGACAAACCAAACATTTTCATCAAAGACATCCAGAGAGCATACAACTTGCAAACCAAGAAGTTTGGCCATGTTGATAAGAGATTACAATAGATATATGAAATATGGGAAAGGGAATAAAAGGCAAGTGGCACATTACCATAATTGTTTACACAAACCAATGTTAGAGATTGAAATTGAAAATGTAGCTCCTCCTTACCTTCATATTTTATTAAGCATTGTTTTGAAACACCACAGACTTCTAGAAAAGGTAGCTGATACAATAGACGCAAAGATATTTGAGAATTCGCAAGAGATACATGCAAACATTAGTACTTTTAAGAACTTGAAGAGATTTAGTAGGAACTGGAAATAGGCAGAAGAATTAGGAGCTAAAATTGAATTTTTCAGGTAGGTATTGAACTTTGTGAGGATAAGGAGGAGACAGATAATTTTAAAGTTAGACTTGAAAATGCACAAGATGCGCTGGCCAAACTTCAGTTTCAAGATCTGTGTACTAGGTCTAGTCCAGTTTGCTCACACATGGACAAGGTACTAGCCAAACACAAAATCATACAACAGGCTTATAATAGCAGAGCATTTATAGGGAATCACTGCCACAGATATCTCACACAAAAAGTTTATAAAGATCTTACAAGAGCAATCATTACACAAACACTGAAAATTACAGACAAACAAGATATCACTAACATAGCTTTTATTGCCCAAGAACAATTCAACTCACTGAAAGAAGCATTTGAGAAAGTACACAACAAAATATTACACAGTAAACCAATTAGTAAAGAATCAATAACAGCATCGATAGAGACTTATATGTCTTTGTTCAGAAAGCTATTCCCTAGTAAGACAATTCATAAACAGCACATATTAGAAAAACATTGCGCAGACTGGATCAGAACTCATGATGTATGATTGAGATAATTGTTAGCTCTCATGTTCTGGGGACAATTGGGTGTGTTATTTTAAGGTTATAAATGTGGACATGCAATTTAAACTTTCAATAATTAATGTTTGACGCATGAAACCAAAACAAAACTTTGATATCCATTTTCTGCAGGTTTTCTACTTTTGATTTCTGTAATTTGTTATGCATGTTGATTGTGACCGTTTTAGTGTAAATTGAATTAGAAACAAACCATAACAAAATGTAAAAAAAACCGTAAATTTTACACTATTTCAGACTATTATATCTTCTGTTCTTCTTCTTCTTCCGTCCTTAGCCAAAGACCGGCAAAGCAGTCAGTGGCCATTACGCCTAGTGGCGTCTTAAGGGCAACAGCGAATAGATTTTCTTTGCCGTTGTTCCCATCACGCCTAATGGCGTCTTTAGGGCACGACAAATCAATCCGTTTGCTGTTGTTTCCGTAATCAAAGTGACTGGCAAACGGGTGATCAGCCCGTTGGTATCTTCTGTTCTAATTGTGATAAAATGTTTGTTCTTGTTCTAAAATTTACTCTAACATTTCTAGTCTAGCTTTACGCAAAATTAAAGCCGGTATTTATAATAAAAAAGTAGCCTAAAAGCATTAATTAAGCCCTATCAAAAGTAAACATCGCCACATGTTTTTCCCATTAGGAAGCTGACCACGTGACCTCTGTCAAGTGGGCTATAAATAGCGCGGTCGGGGAAAAAGGGGAAATAACTAAAAGATCGCTCGCAAACAGCCGTGTAATAGTAGTAGCAACAGCAGCAGTAGAAGCAGTAATGCTAGCAGCTTTAATAGTAGCAGCAGTAGTAGTAGTAGTAGTAGTGATAGTAGTAATAATAATAATAATAACAGCACTAGTTGTAATAATGGTGGTAGTACTTGGGAGCCGCGGTAGCGCAGTAGTTACTGCACTGGCTTCCTAACTCGTTGGTTCATGGTTCGATCTCCACTTGAGGTGGGATTTTTAGACCGTAAACGGCTCCGGGGTCGACCCAGCCTCTTGAATTGGTTACAAGAGCAAATCTGGGAAGATTAACGCGGCCGACGTGATGCTGATCACATCACCCGTTGTGTGCCGATGGTCAAGACAATATGGGCCTAACGCCATATTTCCAATATGCCTCAATGGGCGTGCAACGGGATCGTTTACCTTACTTGCGCAATGATGCCCCAACGACTACTCGAACCTCCAGACATGAGAATGGAAAATAAACGACAAGTGATAACTAGTCACCGACCCAAAGCGCAGAAGACGAAACTCCCATCATGTGAGCTGAGAAGCGTAAGAAAAGCCACTAATGGAGATCCTAAATGATGACATCAGAAAAATTATAGGAACTACATTTCTGCATCAAGTAGATAGCGAGGCAGAAGATTAAGTAATGTGGCCATCTCATGAACAATAGAACCCGACAAATGACCTCTACGCGCCTGCAATAGCTGAGGATCTGGTTTCAGGGCAAGGGGAAGAACAAGAGGCAAAGAGAACAAAAACATGACAAAAGTATTACAATAAACCCGGGTTCTAAAAGTTCAAGTTTCACTCAAGGACGCTACTTCTGCCACCCACTTTGTTTCATAGCAACAGTTGGGCGAAAAGGTAAACAAATAAGTACCAGCATTGTTCACATCAGTAGTAATAACCGATTGGCAGAGTGGTTAGAGCACTGGTCTCTCGCGGCATAGGTGCCGGGTTCGAATCACGGTAACGACACGCTCAAGTCTACCCAGCTGTAAAAGGGTACTTGACTTTGAGTTAGGGAAGGAAAAGGCAGCGAGCAAGGGGACTGGTCACCCCCACATAATGACGCTTCTATCTCAAGGGGGTTTCACAAGATAATTCAGAAGTCAAGAACAATGCTGCATAGGACAGAGCACTATTAACTTTTTATCTGATCCGGGACTTTTTGGGAAGTTTTAAGCAATGGTTTGGCTTGTTCGAGCCCCCAGCTGAGTTAATACAGCGAAATTCCTTTTATAATTAATTTTGGCTCTATGGCTGTAAGTATATGCATATATATTAAAGATTGTCGATCACACATGCGCTCTCTTATCTATAAGAACTGAATTAACTATGAATTTGTAAAATAACATATAAAAAAAATTTAATAATCGTTTAGTCTTTAACAAATTTAAATAAATATGGATGAAGATGATTTTAGGAGGTTTTTTCTAAATTTGTCTTCACTTTGACTTAATTGGGGACTGATGCTAGTGTCCTTTGAGTGCCTGTTACAAAAGACTTAGCTTGCTGAGTACTGAGCTGGCTCGTTGTCAGTTTTTTGTGTGATGAGGATTCTTCTCTAGAGGCGTCTAGATAAACTTCACTCCTAATGTCAAGATGGGTGTCTTCACAACGTGTCCACTGTAGGTAGTTGGTGGCGAACCCGGTGTCTTGAATCAGAAGATAGTAGCGAAGATCCTTACTTTAGACAGTCTGGTCTAAGAACCGTCTTGTAGATTTGAACCACGAACTTTAGGAAAAATAAAAGAGCAAATGCCTCTGTTAAGTACATTTGTGGGCTGCAAATTAACAGGCGCGTTGTCTCGCTGTCCATCCATCAATGTTAGCCTCTCTTAATAATTATTATCCTTGAGTATACACAGTATAACTCAGAGAATATGATTAGGAATCACCGTTATTCATCTGGTTATTTTAATGGGGAAAATGTGTCTGGACAGCGCAAGGGCAATGGCTTGCCTGAATAACAATTAACAAGGTACATATATCTCACAAAAGGATATTATACACTTTAGGCACAAGTGATGTAATCATTACTTCCTACTGCTCTATTCGGAGTCTGGGGTCTCCACTGCTGTCAGTTTTCTGTACGACTAGCAAGAAGCAATCACCAGTGCTTGCTTTTTGTGCTTTATGAATATACTGTTTTCATATGTTTAGGTTGCCAGCCTCTTATGACTGGTATAACCACTTAGCAAGCACAGAAATGTCACAATTCGCAATTTAAACTATGTTCACAGCTTACCCCAATGGGATATACAATCTCCTGGCAAGTAGAATGAACACAGCAACTTTGTTTAGATGCTTCGAATACTTGGTCTGGAAAATTTTAGTATTCTTATGACGGGTGCTCTGATTCCTTAAGTTTCCAGTCTTGGTATTTAAAATTGCAGGTTCTCTTTTAAGTTATAAAGACGCCCAAATACATTGATCTGTCACTTTTAATTCTGGAATACTAGTCCGATGTGTCTCTGGCTCCTGGGAGTTGCTAATTTGACGTAGCGAAGCAGTCTGGTTTGTGTCTCCGATTTCGATAGATTATATTTCCATTTCTCAGTTCAAGTGCCAGATTGTATTTGTAGACGAACTTGGCAACGAAAGCCAAAGTCTATTCTGGCTCTAAAATTAAACTAATGGTAAACTCTTTGAACTATGTGGGTCGGGGTGTTAAATCCTTACAATCCTCGGCGTGTTTTACAATATCAATTTTGAAATTTAAACTCGTGACCTCTTTCAAATATGGCAGTAATACTTCGGATTGTATTTGTACAAACTCACAAACACATCGGTGAACTTATTTCCTTACTAATACCTTCCTTCCATACTGTCTCCTCTGACACATTATCTTTAATATTGATACAGAGATGGTCCAGCGGAAGCGATTACATATATCACCTGTGTTTACGCGTGCATCTCCCAGACGGATTTCTTTCCGTCGATTGGGCGAGACCACCTGTGTGTCAACCATGACCAACTCTATCAAAGGTGGCTAGACGACTTAAGTGATAAAGTATTATCCGCTGATCTGTCTAATTAGCCTTGTTCTACTACGAGTCACCTGACGAAAGGTAAACGACAGTTATGAAAAGTGCACAACTGATTTCATCACAGGACTACTTTTACCTATTCCTTTTTAGCAATAACAAGAAATGAAAATCGCAGTAGTGGCAGTAGTAAGAGCAGCTGTTACAACAGCCGCGTTAACAATGCCGACATTCATGGAACGTCGTATTGGGGGGGTGGGGGGGGGGGTGGGGGAGAGGGGGGAACACTTACAAATAAAAATAAAAAAGTAAGGAACTACGACTGTATCAGGAAAAATGAAATAAAAGTATTTTCTATCCGCACCTGAAAAACAGAACACTGTCAATGCAAGAGGCTGAATACAAACAGACGACATGAGAACATTAGTGGAGACAATACAATAGATCGGAGGTCAGCATATGATAGACCCAGACAGTGGGATACTGTTGGGGTTTGCCCCGGGTGACAGTCAGGAAGAGGGTGACATCGGCACTTACTGTTAAAAATTGATTGCAAGTGTGTTTTTTATGGGGGGGGGGGGGGCAAAGATAAGATCCTCCTTATATAGATAGATAGATAGATAGATAGATAGATAGACAGACAGACAGACAGACAGACAGACAGACAGACAGACAGACAGACAGACAGACAGACAGACAGACAGACAGACAGACAGACAGACAGACAGACAGATAGATAGATAGATAGATAGATAGATAGATAGATAGATAGATAGATAGATAGATAGATAGATAGATAGATAGATAGATAGATAGATAGATAGATAGATAGATAGATAGATAGATAGATAGATAGATAGATAGATAGATAGATAGATAGATAGATAGATAGATAGATAGATAGATAGATAGATTGCTTTCATACATATAAAAAACTGAATCGACTATGATTGTTTAGTTTTAAAACAACAGGTAACAAATTTAATAATCAATTAGTATTAACAGTTTAAAATAAATAATCTGCTGGTGACTTTTATATTGGAATCAAATTTTCTCTTCACAGAGATTTCGGGTGAGGATATAGTTCAGAAAACATATGTCCTTTTTGCTGGTGCTTTTTTTATAAGCACTTAACTTTTAGGTGAGTCCTGCAGCTGGGATTTTCGTCACTGCTTGGTGATGAGGGCACTTCTTCACACAACTTGTCCGATTTATGCGGTTGGTGTTGATTCCCTGCGTTTCACTCACAACTAGCTTCGTTCCACGAACCTTACATTTTGGGAATACACAATCTCCTTGCACAGATTTAGACTGGACACAGCTCTGTATTAGATGTTTTGAATCACTTAGGTCTGGAAATTAGAGTTAATTATTCTGACGGCGAGTGTTCTGCGAAATAATTGGGCCTGGGAAAACTCAATTCCTCTATGACTTGTGATCAAATTCCTAGGTTCCAGTCTTGGTAATTGAAGTCCTGGTCCTTTTAAGTTTACAGTCTTATATTAAAATGCGGGTTTACTTGTAAAAGCCTAAGTTGCCCAATACTCGATCTGTTACTTATAATTGTGGAATTTCTAAGTCCATTGTCTCTTTTTTCTTTCTGGCTTTCTGTGGGTTGCTCGTATGAAGTTGCGAAGCTGTCTGTTCTGTGTCTCTGAGTTCGCTAGATTTTATCTCTCATTCTCAGCTCAAATCACAGATTGTGTTTCCGCCGAATGTTTCAATAGAATCCATTGAATATTCCGGCTCTCAAATCAAACCAATCAAATCTCTCTAGCACTGGGTTGGGTGTTTCATTTAAAATATCCCCTCACGTGTTTTAAAATATTAATTTTAATATTCCACCCGTGACCTCTGTCTAATCATGCGGTAATATTTCCGGCGACATCTTGTGTACAACTCATAAACACCACATGTGAACTCATTTGATGTCCAGATGCTACCATTGCCAATATTGTCTCTCCAGACAGATTATCATGATAAGCACACACAAGGATGGTTCCGTGAAACGATTATCTCATATCTCGTCTGTGATCGTGCGTTCTTCAGACAGAAAATCTTGGCTACCTATACATCCTCGTACGAGACCATATTGTGTTAAACGAGGATCGTCTCCTATCAAAGGTGGCCGGCGATTGAGTCGATTGATAAGCGTATTATTGCTAACCAGTGTAATGACCGGGTATTGTTAATATAATACGACCGTTTACCTGGCGGAACGTAAATACGTATGAGGAGTGGTAAACAAGATAAAGACAGTCCCTTGAAAGGGCATAAAAATAGCCAAAAATGAGCGGTTGGAGAGTAAAATGAAGAAAAGAAATAATACTGCCGTAGTGGCTAAAGGTGTGAGAGAGCCACCAAAAGAACACGTACAGACGTTTCGTCACATACAGCAACCACCCAACAGCTAGAGACCACATGCACATTCTTCAACTTGGCACTGGCGGCGAAAGAGCGACAACCTCAGCAACCCTAGTTAATCAACAACAAATAACACTAAATGAAACAATACACTTTGCTCAAGAAGAAAAGTGACTCTCCCCACGTCGCTTAATGGGATATGTTTAAACAATAGTAAAAACATAATTACCAGAATTTATTTCACACATAGGTAAAGGTAAAGGCAGTCCCATAGAAGATATTGCCGTAGGGGAGGGATGTGTTAGAGACTTTACTACATACTAGGTCTCTACCTTTTCCTTCCCTAACTCAACAGCAAAATCAGATACCCACTTACAGCTGGGTAGAATGAAAAGTGTCGATACCGTGAATCGAACCCAGCACCTATGCCGCGAGAGATCAACGCACTAACCACTCCGTCAATCGGACCCTTATTCCACACCTGTAACACTTTAGTACAGTTCCGCGATAGGAGAGTAGTTATCACACACCTGTAACACTTTAGCACAGTTCCGCGATAGGAGAGTAGTTATCACACACCTGTAACACTTTAGTACAGTTCCGCGATAGGAGAGTAGTTATCACACACCTGTAACACTTTAGTACAGCTCCGCGATAGGAGAGTAGTTATCACACACCTGTAACACTTTAGTACAGTTCCGCGATAGGAGAGTAGTTATCACACACCTGTAAATCTTTAGTACAGTTCCGCGATAGGAGAGTAGTTATCACACACCTGTAACACTTTTAACTGACTCTCTTTCAACAATTAAAGCACTTAGAAACTTACGAGAATGTAGAAGACCTGATATAGCAGAGGAGATTTTTCTGGCTGCTACATACTTATATTCTAGAGGATGTTCAGTATTAATTGCTTGGATACCTTCACATGTTGGCATAGAAGGAAATGAAAAGGCAGATAAAGAAGCCAAGAAAGGTAGATCTGATAAAAATCTAATAAATGTAGGGATAAGTAAATCAGAAATTAAGAGCTTAATTAAAGATTTAATAACAGATGAATGGAAAGCAGAGTGGGATAAAAATATGAAAGGAAGACATGCATATAAGATGTTCAAGGCTCCAACAAGAAAATGTCAGATATCTAGGGAATTGAAAATTCCCAGTAATAAGAAACTTCTCAGACTACAGCTGGGAAAAGGCTATTTCAGAATAGAAGAACCTTACTGTGCAGGATGTCTTCAAGATAATAATATAGAACATTTCTTGTTAAAGTGTAAGAGGTATGACCAAATGAGAATACCAATATTGGATTATTTGCAGGCATCCAACTTACCTATAAATATAGAGGAGGTGTTAAGAATAGACAGACCTAGGGAACTGCATAATATAGTCAAACAATATTTAACACGAACACATGTTAATATATAGTGGCTGTGAATGTGAAGGTCTGATGCTGTTCTTACAATGCATGTGACTTTAAACAGATGAAAGTCAATTAAATATCAGGTAAAGTCCGTTATATAACTAGAACCACCAGGCCTTTACACCCCTCCACTTTAATATTATTCTTGTTCATAGTTTCTTCTTGTTTTTGTTTGTTTGTTTTTTATTTTATTATTTAATGTATAGGCCTAAGCACAATTGTGAGTATCCCTATTTTCAAATGTGATGCCACTTACTCATGTCGGCAGTTGTTCATATTATTTGGAATTGAAAACAATATATATCCTAATTATAACCCATCAGAGGTTGAACGGGATTTCTGTTTATCTGCATTAATTTAAAAAAAAAGTAGTTATCACACACCTGTAACACTTTAGTACAGTTCCGCGATAGGAGAGTAGTTATCACACACCTGTAACACTTTAGTACATGTAGTGAAATTGACAGAGATACAACGGTAAAATACCTCCAAAGATAACATGTAAGGATAAAAACATAATGCGTAGGCTGCTGATAGTACATGATCGCCCAGACCGCGGGTCATCACCCTCCATAAAACTTGACTTGCTAGACAGGAGGGGAACGGCGGATAAAAGGAAAAAAATATGACTGGAAAGATTGCGTGAGACTAGAAAGGCTAAGGAGACGCAATTGGGGGGGAAACGGAGAAAAGTCACGTTTCCCAAGTTGACATAAAGCAAGGAACTCGACAGAAGGGACCTTGGATATGTTACGCCACAGTCATTTATTGGTCGCTTTTGCGATACCAAGCCTTTGATTTGAATTCATCGGCAGAACGCAGATGTTTGGAATATTACAAAAATTAAAAAGTAACTTTTTCGTAATATTAATGTTAGGAATATAAAAATTAGCTGGCCGGATGGCCCATTCTGAGCAGTGAACTAATATGTTCTTAATTTTACAGACGGATAGATAATATTGAAGATAATGACAAAAGACAGTGTTGTTCACATCAGAGACAGACTGTATGGAATAAAAAGTGTCGCTATTTGCACAAAAAAACACGACCTCGAGACGCAGGTGTTCAAATCTACTTAGTAGGGAAGCGAAGGGACATTGGTAGGAGCTGTGTCTAAATATAACTTTTAACGACAAAATTTTGGAGGGGAGAGAAAGGTTGGTTCAAAAATCAAGTACGTTTTGAAAAAAAAAAACAAGTAGAGACGGACAGACTAACAGATAAACATCCATACTTGACTGAAGCATGACTGAAATGACTTTAGGGTAGGAAATTTGAATTTGAATAAACCTAGGCAGTGATTGGCCACAGACAATCATTTTATCGGCGCTCAGACGCGCAAGTGGGGCCATTCCTCAATAGTTGTTCGATGATAGACACAGTATTTTAAAGTGTGGTGATTTCCAAATGAAAAGAAAGTGAAATAAGTTCAGGGACGCCATACTATAGCCAGCAGCTCAGCTGAGTTTTGCTAGCATTTCTGTGTTCTTTATTCATAATCTGGTAAGATTGAAATTATTTCTTTGTATATTTTGAATATTGTTTAATGTTCGAGTGATTTGATACTGCCATATCGAAATCTAGCCTTACAAACAAGTAGGGATTTGCTCTAGACCCCCCGCCCAAGTCAGGGTCTAGGGACCAACAATATACATAAACTCCAGCAAGGGTTAGGAAAGACAGATCAAGTGTTGAGAATAATGAAACATATTACCTATCCACTTTTAGGGAAGGAAACTAATAAATATTTTTTCAGAATCTATAGTCTGGGAGGACCTATCTGATGTAAAACCACCATGGTAAATGTGCTGTTTGGTCAGAGAGATCTGACCTGTCTGTATGATGTGGTTGTTGTGTCCGTGTTGTGTCCAGACGTGGGTAGAGAATAGAATTTTGACACATAGCCAATACTTTGATTGCAGAGCTGTGAGTTTCAGTTGTGAACAAGGCGGTGTCCATTCAGTTGGTGATTTTACTCGAGTGTATCTGTGCAGTACGTTGTGACAGAGACCACTATTATTGCCCGCCAGCACGGAGAGGTGGGACCACCTGATTTCAGCACCAGAGCTACATATGCAAGATGAGTGAGCCTCTGGTCTGCTGGAAGTTCACCAACGCCTTTTAGTTACTAATACCCCATAAAATTCCTGCAATTTACTGGACACTGTGTAGTCAATATAGACAGGTGTGATGAGGCCACCCCAACAGCACAAGCATTAAACATCCTCCCAAGTAGATGACTACTAGAACATTTTAATAAAACTAACTAGTCTAGTACTTATATATGTACACTCTTGCATTTATTATGTAACATTCCATGCATTTCTTTCATAAATTTTAAATCTTTTTTTTAAAAAAAAGTTCTGGTCAACATAAAAACTGATCCAGAACAAATAAATGTAATATAATTCTATCAAAAATTTTACACTCTTGAGTTAGTTCAGTGTATTATAATATTTGTTAAATATTATTAGTCTGCTTAAATATCTGTGGGTGTATCTATAACTATCACACCACATTACATATCATTACCCTAGACATTTTACATAGCCACATTCATTAAGAAAAAAAAATTGAGTGTGAGGTCGTAGTGGTAGCAAGAAAGGCCTTCTGACAATTCACAACTACATTTTATCTCAGGAGCCTTCACAGCTGGCCTCATACTTTACATTTAGTAATATCACCATCATACAATACCATCAAACCCACTACAGTACAGTTCCGCGATAGGAGAGTAGTTATCACACACCTGTAACACTTTAGTACAGTTCCGCGATAGGAGAGTAGTTATCACACACCTGTAACACTTTAGTACAGTTCCGCGATAGGAGAGTAGTTATCACACACCTGTAACACTATAGTACAGTTCCGCGATAGGAGAGTAGTTATCACACACCTGTAACACTTTAGTTCAGTTCCGCGATAGGAGAGTAGTTATCACACACCTCGATATTGGATGCAGTATTCTGTGGTTTTTCTCGCCTGGAAAACCCAAGGGGCCGCAGACATGGCCAGTCGGTTATACACTAATAATATAATATCACTAAAAATAAAATGGAATAAGTCTCGCCCCAACCCTTAGTGGTAAAAATATTCGCAATATTTTTTTTTTGGTTTTTTTCCCCTTAAACTCAATTTAATAGTAATATTCCTGGTTATTTTCAGTTCTTCCTGTCAAACCAGAATTTATACCAGTAATGCTAATAAGGTCACCAAAATAGCACCAGTTGTATATATATATATATATATATATATATATATATATATATATATATATATATATATATATATATATATATATATATATATATATATATATATATATATATAATTTTTTTCTGGAGCTGGAAATTTTCAGGAGAATTCGGTGTTACAAGGTGCAACTTTGAATGTTGCTGTCACAAGCGATGAGAACCGCTGTGATAAGTAATCTATTGACAACAAGTAAATAGGTCTTGGTTCTCGTATTAATGCTACCGAACAACTGTTGCAGCAAATAAGCTAATATATTGTTGTATAATATAATATATTATATGAGTTATCTACCCTTCCAAGATGGAGGTGAAATTCGTTTCTCACCTTAGACGCCGAAAGAAAAACATCAGGAATGTGTATATTTCGATGGATATCACCATGTTATGTTAAATTATAGAATAAGAGATACACCAGAGTATCTAGTGGTGTAGATATTTCCTATAACTGACCTCGAAACCCTTGAATCGGTCGGTTGGATCGGAGGGTTGATCAGTGAGTTAACAATTCACTATCGTAAAACAAGCTATTGTTACCGAAACAGAACCAGGCTCGACAGTAAACATGACTCACTCTAATATCTTGGGGGCTAAGGAGATTTCTAAAATTGGATACTGGAATGTAAGAACTATGTATCAAGACGGAAAATTGGAAGAAGTAATTAAAGAAATGGATAATTATAAGTTGGACTTATTGGGTGTCAGCGAGTGTAGATGGACGGGGAAGGGCATAAAATATATTTCAGAAGAAAAAAGCAAATTATATACTCTGGTAGTAATGATAATCGTCACACAGAGGGAGTAGCCATCCTAATGACACAGAAAGCAGCAGCATCGCTTATCAGCTGGGTACCTATCAATGAGAGGCTAATATTAGCTAGATTTCAGACACGATTTTTCAAGCTCTCAATTGTACAATGTTATGCACCAACTAACGACGCTCTTGATACCACAAAAGATGACTTCTATGAAGCACTTCTAAGTACCATCAACACAATACCCAAGCATGACATAATAGCAGTCATGGGTGATTTTAACGCCAAAGTAGGTGACAACAACGATGGAGTACAAAGATATCTCGGTACTCATGGCATAGGCTGTATGAATCAAAATGGCGAAAGACTTCTAGAACTTTGTGAAATATCAAACCTCGTTGTGGCAGACACCATCTTTCCACATAAGAATATCCACAAGATAACATGGAATTCACCTGATGGCAGAACTAAGAACCAGATAGATCACTTCTGCATAAGCGCTAAATTTCGCTCATCAGTTCAAGACGTCAGAGCATACAGAGGTGCAGAGATCGGAAGCGATCATAACCTCTGCATAGCTAAAATGAGAATTAAACTGAGAAGTTATACCAACCGAATAAAAATAGAAGAATAGATGTACACAGACTGCAATCAAATGATATAAAGAAGGAATATAATGTCAAAATGAACAACTATTTCGATGCTTTAGGCAAAATTGACAACGATATCACCACCAAGACAATCGATACTAAATGGGAACAACTGAGAACAGCAATGACAGAAGCAGCTGTAGCGACCACCGGATACCTAGTACATAAAAAGAAAAAATGGATGAGAGAAGATACTTGGGATAAAATACAAGAAAGGAAAACAGCAAAACTTAAACTACTAGCGGCAAGTACACATAATGCAGTTGAATCTTGCAAACTAACTTATAACTTGTTAAATAAAGAAGTGAAGACAAAAACTCGAAGAGATAAAAGACATTTCATCAATGAACTGGCCGTAGAAGCTGAAAATGCTGCAAGAACTGGTAATAGTAGGTGCCTTTATCAAATTACAAAACAACTATGTCACCAGCCTACTGCTATGGAAAACACCTGTTAAAGGTAAATTAGGGAATTCAATACCAACAGAAAAAGAACAAATGAAGAGATGGGCTGAGCACTTCATGGAGGTGCTAAACAGACCACCACCAACAGTAACACCTGATTTTAATAATGAAACATCCACAACCACTTTGCCAATAACTTGCGATGAATTCACGCTGGACGAGATCAAACAAGCCGTTAAAAGATTAAAAAATTTTAAAGCTGCTGGAGTTGACGAAATTTCAGGGGAAATGATTAAAGCAGTTAATGACAACAACCTCTTGAGAATTTTAGATATTATAAATGAAGTATGGAGAGAAGAACAACCACCACAACAATGGAAAGACAGTATTATTGTAAAGTTACCGAAGAAAGGTGATCTATCAGACTGTAATAACTGGCGTGGTATATCTCTATTATCAGTACCTGGAAAATTATTATGTTGCATGATGTTAGAAAGACTTAAATTGCATGCTGACGAAAAGATCAGAGAAGAACAAGCGGGTTTCAGGCCGAAACGATCATGTATTGATCAAATATTCACACTAAGAACAATTATAGAAGAATCAGTGGAAAGGCAATCGCCACTTATTATCACCTTCGTCGATTTTCAAAAAGCCTTTGATAGTCTACACCGCCCATCATTGTGGAAGATACTTACAATCTATGGTTTTCCAACAAAATATGTGAATATAATCAAAGCGCTATATGACAATGCAAGATGTTGTGTTAGAACAAATAAAGGGAATACAGAATGGTTTACAGTAGAAAACAGGGGTGAAACAAGGCTGTATTATGTCACCACTACTTTTTGGAATAGCTATTGATTGGGTTATGAGAAACTATACCCACAATGAACAATTGGGTATAAAATGGACAAATGGAAAATTCCTGGGGGACCTGGATTTCGCAGATGATGTAGCATTCTTAAGTTCAACACCAAGACAATCCCAAGAAGCAATAAATAATTTGTGTCATCTCTCGGTTAAAATTGGTCTCCAAATAAATGCCTCTAAAACTAAAGCTATGAACTTTTCTAACGAGACCTTTGATATCATCTTGAACGGGGAAAAACTACAGAAAGTTGAAAGTTTCAATTATTTAGGCAGTAAAATGACTCAGGATGGTGACACAACAAGAGAAATCCATACTAGAATTGCTTTGGCAGCTAGCGCCTTCAATAGATTATCTAACATTTGGAAATTACGATCATTGAATATACATACCAAGCTTCGTCTGTTTAATTCAAATGTTATCTCAGTGTTAACATACGGCTATGAGAGTTGGAAAATAACAAAATCATTGGAGAACAAGCTGAATACATTCGAGAACAAATGTCTTAGAAAACTTATGAACATCAGTTGGAAAGAATTCAAGACTAATCGACAAATAAGAGAAGACTCTAGGCAGAAATATGTCTCCGACTATATAAGGAAAAGACGATGGTCATATATCGGTCATGTCCTACGAATGCAAAACAACAGAATACCACTACAGGCTCTCACTTGGGTTCCTGAGGGTAAGCGGAAAAAAGGAAGACCAAAAGAAACACTCAGAAGAACAATAATAAGAGAAGGAAGAACGTTGGGCCTAAATAATGTGCAAGAGCTAAGAGGAGTGGCGTCACAACGAACAACCTGGAGAGCACTGGTTTCTGCCTTATGCGCCGTGTTTGGCGCTTAAAGAATTTATTATTATTATTATTATTGTTGTAGTGTGTTAATACTTCATGGATTAAACAGTAGTAATGCTGTGTGATTAAATTTAGTATCACTTCAGAATGCGTACGGTACTGCTAAAAATACTTCAACAACAGTAAGCGCTAGAATTGTTTTGAAATAGATCTAGTATTTTAAATAAGACATGTCTGTATCGAGTCAGGATGGCCGAGCGGTCTAAGGCGCTGCGTTCAGGTCGCAGTCCACTCTTGTGGGCGTGGGTTCAAATCCCACTTCTGACAATATTTTTTTTTTTTTCTTGAACTTTGTCTTTCAACTGTTTCTTCCATTACACTAATAAATTAGGCCTTGTATAACCAAAGTATTTTATATGTGTAAAACTTTATCTTTATTTTTTTCTCTACATTTATAGCTTTTCCAGAATCTCTGTTTTTCTTTTCTGTTTGTTGATGTTGTTTTCACAATCCATTCAATAGTCAGATGGAAGAAGCATGGTAAGAGGCATCCCTGCCAACCTCCAGTTTTTATCTTCTTGTTTATCTTCTTCTCCTCCAACTTGTTTTTCTTTCGCTCTCAAATAACCACACACATCTCTCTTCTAAAGCTGCCAGTCTGTCTCAGGCTTCTCTCGTCACCATACAGTATCTGCCTCAACTGTAGAAGGCCACGCTGGCAAACTGCTGCTCTGATAGAGCCGACAGTTTTGTGGTACATGTTCTACAGTCAGTTTGTTCTCCTCACATGGGACACGATATCTGTCTGTCTGTCTGTCTGACTGTCTGTCAAATTTTCAGTTTTTTTTATCTAAAAGGGCTTTGTAAGTTGTCCTTCATGAAGTTCTCAAACTTAAACGTCTTCACAGGTTTTCTTTACCAGGACAATCAACTTAAGGGGGGAAGTTAAGCCACTTGTTGTAGATGACTTGTTCGTGTTGATGCTGTATTTGTTTATTTATTTATTTTTTGAGAAACGTTTCTCACGGTGGCGTCACATTCCAGTGTACCCAGCTGTAAATGGGTAGTTGGTTCTGCTATTGCGTTAGGAAAAGCAAAGCCAGTGAGGAAAGGATCTGGTCACCCCACCTAGAAGCTCGACCTAATATAGTGAAGTCTTTTCACTCCCCTACAGCAGTATCTGATACGGGACTGCCGTAGTCTTTCAACAGGGTGGGGAAACCGGTCTCATGAACAACTCTCCTGAGTCGTCTTCTACGACATGAGTAGTACGACAAAGTACTATTAATCTTTGCTCCTCTTGGATTGGCTAAGTCGTTAAAGCACTTTCCTTTCGCGGCATAGTTATCAGCTCCCGGGATTGAAAACTTGTAGGTCACGCTCCAGTCCACCCAGCTATAAGTAGGTACCTGACTATATTCATGAGTTAGGGAAGGCAAAGGCAGCGAGGAAGGGAACTGGTTTCCTACTTCATAAAAAATGAGATCTAGTATAGTGAAGTTGTAACCGGATAGCATACGCTAGCATTATTCGTGCTATTAATATGACTTAGAGTAGGAAAAGCAGTTACGACACTTCATCAAATAAAAGTGTAAGATAAGCTATTATCTTCTTCTTCTTCTTCGTTCGCCCTGAAAAGGACGGTGGTTGCGTTGTGTCTGTTTACGCCGTAGCTGTGATATCTGCACCTTTCGGTCGACACATCAGACTTCTGCACGGCATTTTTTAGGACCGGGTTTGCCTTCCCATTGCGATCCGTGCTCGCTCAGCCAGACTGCAGTGCTGCAGACTGTTTCCAGGACCACCACGTGGAGGTGGAGCACGGTCTTGACCAGCTCTGGTTCGCTGGTCCTGACGCAGGCAGTCAAGCTATGAGTCACTGACTGCGGTCTCTATTGCTGCGTCTTCTGGTCCTATATATAAGATAGAAACTAAAACTGAAACTAGTTCAAGTGGGCAGCCCAACGCTTCCTAAGGCGGGAGTTGCCATGGCAAAATAGTGACGTAAATGGGAATAGCCAAGATTGTCTATGGAACAGCGCAATGAAATAAATCATAAAATATTAAGATAACCAATCAAAAGGTGGCGAGATCACCCACCACTTTGGGTTAACAAAATATTGTAAACTAGAAATCAGTTGTATGAAGAGATCCTAGCACATGGACGTGTTTTATATTCTGGTGTCGTGGCAACCTGGCGCTCCCAGATATATAATACAAAAGTCCGGCTCCTACACTCAAGATACTATCCTACTGACATCAGTACAGTATTTGTGAAGCGAACAGCAATTTCTAAATTAGTGAGGGAATTGCGATTATGCATTCTCAAGTGTATTGCAGTGTATGTAAACTTTCGAATTAGCTTGATAACTATTTCAGGGAACGTCTGTAAAGAAAAGCACATGTCTAAGCAAGTAGTACTAATTGATTCGCAACTAGATAATCTACATGAAGAGGTAGAGGTACTGCTAACCATTACGCCCAAGGAGCTCTCTGAGAATATTAAAAAGACACAGGGGCGTCCTTAAAGTATCTGGCACCCGGGGCGGATCCTACATTTTGCACCCCCTTCCTACAAAGAAACACACTTGCAAGTATATTTTAAACAGCAAAAACTATCATAATAGTTTTCGATGGCACCCCCCTCCTGGCTGTCACCCGGGGCGGACCGCCCCCCTCGCACCCCTTCCCCCTTAGTACGCCACTGAGAAGACAGAACCTTATCGAGAAATATATGTGCCACAAGTTGTTGAAGTTAGACATGGAAAACTTGTAATAAATAAGGATACAACTTTTGCTGAACCCAACTGATTCATTTTGTAAATGGCCTTGACATGCTTGTTCAGGTTTCACGTTAATAAAAGTTTTAACTGAGCTGCTGGAATCTGATTTCGTCTCTACATGTTGCTGAATTTGTTGCATCGTAGATTATTCTACCACTTTATGAAATGTCACTTATAAAAACAACATAGAAGGATACGAACGAGCCTGGTACCCCAAGGGTTCATCCAAGAAATCACCACCTCTGGCGGAGCTGGCCAGTATAGAGACAAACTTAACTTGGAAGATAAATAAAAAGAAACCTAAATTTGAACGACATCATTAGGTCTGCAATCAGACACCTAGTGACTATAAACCAAGAGTCCTAAGTGGCACCGTGTTCTAAGTAGTACCACACCGTCACAAAGTTTCTAACACTTCACTCCCCAATGGCAGTATCTGCTTTGGGATTATATTTACCTTTACCCTCTTCGGGCTCCGGTAACACTCGCTCGATTGTAATGGAGGTATCTGCCGAAAAAAAAATGTCCAAAACTTCCTTGGAGCGTTGTTAACTGTGTCTTCTGCCACAGATCCACACCGAAGTCTGGAACCAGAACCAGCATTAGGAACAAAATTATGAGCAAGGACTGCACGAAAACCATTCCCAATGATGAAAACTTCCGCTGAAAAGCAGACGATAATTTTAATGGTACAGTATTTCGGTCAGAGTAGAAAAAGTGTAAAACTAAACACAGGCATAATTTCCGTGTCCGGAAAACACGAATTGAAACTCGTTCTGACTTCAAACGTAAAACGAAGATTAAGTCATACGAACGAATGCAAGATCATTGGAATAAAGAGTGCTTGGCCATTTGTTTGCGCGTAATATCCTAGATTCGTAATATCAGGTTTGCATTGAATGAATGGAATGAAAGTTAATGAAAAAAAAAGCATGGATACATTTTTTATATGCAATAACCTAGCTTAGCACCGCATATGCCCCGAGCTCTTTAATGATGATCTAATAAGGTGTGAGATTAGCTGGTGTCGACAGAAATCGTTCACAACGGAAATAATTTCATGATTCCTTCATGCCTGTAATTGGAAGGAATTCTGACATCGTCTTCATCAATATTGCGATAGGACGATCAATAAGACTGATGATGAATGATAAGATGTAACGATGTAAGAACGAGGTGTAGAGAAATCTGAGAAAATATAGGTGAAAATGAGAGGCTGTCAGGAACGGTAATCAATGGAAGGGAAGTAATAAATAAAAAGGACGTATTGTACGGGGGCAGGCTTTGTGCTGACGTAAACCAAACAAGAAACCTGGACTACAGCGTCTCTTTAAGAGACGTGGAACTTTATATGAAGGATCCATTTTGCAGTGGTAGTTTGTGTAGCATAACATGAACCACACGAGTACAAGAAAAACGGATCGATTTAAATATTTTAAGCGAGTACTCAAGACACCTTAACCGTTAAAGTATAAATTGTATTTTATTTTAAAACACTAAATGATTAGTTTGACGTATTAGACGTATACTTTTCATTATATCTCTATTTTCCTCACCCTGGTGATTCTAGAACAAGGACAGCCTTGTAATGCTGTCAACAGGTTCCCCAGTGCGTGTCCTTTCCACCGCCAGCGCCTTCTTCTCATCTCTTGTTCCACATTTACTTGTCTGGTTGTGATAAATATTAGTTGTATACATTTAACCGTACTTCTTGTAACAAGATTACACCTTGTTTATGCTTTTTCTCCCTCCAGGTCATTAATGAGAGTCGATGAGTTTGCACAACTTCTGACTAGTCATCCGAACCTCGGCAAGGCTGTGTTAAAGAAATTTGTCGATGTTGATGGTAGGTATAATGATGGATGAAACGGTTATTGGTTGTAACCTGCCTAAACGGTAAGGTAAACGAATATAAGTGGCGTATGTCGTACCAGCCTGCACCAGAATAACACGCACATTCTTTATGCCTCGTGTTGTTCCCGGGGGTATATGAAGAGACAGATAATAGAACAACTACCAATTCATTCATGTCGTAAGAGGCACTAATGTGAGGTTGGGCATTTAGACCCGTCAGGAAAAAAAAATTGTTCCAGAAACTACCGCTGCAAGAACACATGAATACTTTGATGCAGTCTTCAAGCAAGGGGACCAGATGTATTGGTGGATTTATGCTCCACCGGGAGCGAAGAGGGAAAAGAAAAGGATTGTCTTACCTGGACAAAGGGGAACAAAGTGATCAACGTTACGACCACAAGCTCTACATCAAACAATTCTTCTTTAAGTAATATACCTCGTGGCGTAGGTGATCACATCTGTCAACAACATCCTATCTTTTTCTGTTCCATAATGACAAAATGAAAATACTATGTGAGAGGTCACAGCAAGTGGGTCGGAAAATACACAGGAGAAAGACAAAAGTAATGAGAATATATGCATGAAATGATAAGATTAAATTTGACTAAACACGGCTACAAGATGTAGAATCATACACATATCTTGGCAGCAATATAGACAAAGTTGGAGGGACAGATAAGGTTATAAAAATAAAAATACGAAAAAAGCAAGATGCATTGCATTGGGAAACATATGGAGATCAAGAGACATCAAGTCCAACACAAAAAGACATACAGATGTCAAGTCAGACCTATTGTGTGGCTCTGAAACATGTTAAAAAACTACAGACTCTCATAAATGGATGCTTGTATAGAATAGAAAGACATATATGGTGTAACAAGGTCACCAATATGGAACTGATGACAAGAACCAGACAAATGCCAGTGGAACCAGAGGTGAGAAGAAGACGCTGGCGATGGATGGGACACACATTGGGGAAACCTGCTGATAGCATTACAAGGCAGTCCTTGTTCTGAAATCCACAGTAGAAGAGAGTCAGAGGTAGACCAAAAACACATGGAGAAGAGAACTGAAAACAGAAGTAAAAATGATGAGGAGGACTTTGAAAGAACGTGAGCTGATGGCACGTGACAGGAGAACCTGACATGTGTTTGTTGAAGGTCTATGCTCCTTGGGGAGCTAGAGGGTATTGATTGATTGACAACTTCCTGTCTACAGTACTGTTTATCAATTATGTTGTTGGCTTATTTCCATGCAATGATGTCAAAGTGTCCAGGATCTTATCTCTTTTCCGTTGTCTGTCTCTGTGTCCTATAATCTTTCCTCGTTTTGTAAAATTTTGTCAAAGCTAATGGATTGCTTCCATCTTGTGAGTAATACGACTGCTGGACGCCAGGGTTCTTTCTGGACATCCTCTCATTAGGTGCCAATGGTAATCTTAACATTCGTCTGTAAAAACCACATCTCTGTGGCCTCCACAAATTTTCTTGCAAAAAATAAACAAAAACAAAAACAAAAATAACCTTCAGGACAAACACATGAAATCAGTAGAGTACAGAAAGAAAGAACTAATTTAAACGCATAAAATACATTTGAAATAATTTGATACAAGCCATGAATGGGGCTTGTGGTTGATTTGTTGATAGCATTACAAGACAGTTCTTGTTCTGAAATCCCCAGGGTAAGGGAGGTAAAGGAAGATTATATAACACATGGAGAAGACATGGAATGACCTTGAGCTGATGACACGTGACAGGAAGACGTGGCATAAGTTTGTTGAAGGTCAATGTTTCTTTAGGAGTTGAAAGGTGAAGGTCAAGAAGAAGATGATGTGATAAATATTCAGATAAGTTCTCGCAGCGTACCCGAACATATCCACGCCAAATCTGGATCCACGTCGAATGCTTGCTGTAATGCTTCTTCTTGGGTTCTTAACCGCTGACTGTCACAGCAGTCAGTGGCCGTCACGCCTGGTAACGTCTTGTAGGGCAGCAACAAACTGCTTCCACTTTGCTCATTTGGTGGCCATCTTTCGTGCAGTGCACAACTCGGTTCATGCTGTGCATCTCGGCTTCCACTGTTCTCCGCCAAGTTGTTTTTGGTCGGCCTCTCTTTCGCTTTCCTTCTAGGGTCCACAGCAGAGCAGTTCTTAAGATGGCATCGGGGGTCTCTTCTGAGGACGTGACCAACCCAACGTCAGTGTTGTCCAGCTGTGATGGTGCGAATGTCTTCTTGATAGCTCCGAGTTAGCAGTTCGTGGTTGATGATGGTTTCATGGTCTCTTCTGAGGACGTGACCAACCAACTCCAGCGTCTGCCAGCTATGATAGTGCGCATGTCTTTTTGGTTGCTCCGAGTAAGCAGTTCGTGGTGACAATTACTAGCTGTAATGAATCCCTGTTATGTCCTGTCTCTTGCCTTGATATCATGAGACTCTCTTGAGGTTATTTCATTATTATTCATTACTACTACACATCAGTTGCCCATGAAGCAAAGATGTTGGAATAATTCATGCCAAGCTTTCTTGTCCTGTGTCATCCGTTTATGCTTTTTCTGCTTCTTCTGTATCCCTTTTATGTCTGCCTCAGATTACCTTCTCCATATTTTGTTTGTTTTGATTTTGCTGTATTTCCCTTACTCACGGAATTCCAAAAAATGACTGCCTTGTTTGCTATTACCAGGTTCCTTAACTAGTTTCCTCTTTTATCCTTGTTGTCTCCTATTTGTTTCTAATTCTTCTTCTTCTACACCTTCTTCTCATTTGTCTTCCTTTGTTTTTTACTTCTTCTTCTACACCTTCTCATTTGTCTTCCTTTGTTTTTTACTTCTTCTTCTACACCTTCTCATTTGTCTTCCTTTGTTTTTTACTTCTTCTTCTACACCTTCTCATTTGTCTTCCTTTGTTTTTTACTTCTGCTTCTTCTTCTGTCTCTTGTTATTCTTCTTATACTCTGTCATTGTTCTCTGCCTTTTCTTCTTTTTTCAGTTTTTCAATCCCAGACAATTTTCCTATTTATTGTTGCTGATCTGTCAGCATTGTATATTTTCCCGGTTTTTTCACGTCTGGTACTGCGCTGTTTATCTAGATTTACTAGGATTCTCACTTGGTCGTCACCTGCACATTTTCAGTAAACTGAGGTAATGCGCCAAAATTTACCCCACATCAGATGTGCCACTCTATTCGGGGAATTAAGTGCTTCTGACAAAGGTGTTTACGCAATGCATGGAGACGTGCGCTCCCTTGATGTAAAACATATTTTGCTTTATGCATTATAACAAAAACAGGGATGTATATGCTATGTGTAAGCTTATAACTCCTTTAATATGTGAAAGAAAATCGTCTGGTGAATTCATAAACCCCCCTGGCTACGTGAGGGCACTTTTATGTTCTGTCATATCCAAGTCTTGTTATCTTGAACAATCTTCATTCGCTCGACGGGCATAAGTTTTAAAATCTTGTAATAATCTGTTAATTAGTTCAGTTACTTGGTCTATCGCTCATCGTCTGTAACGCCCCAGTGACAAAATGTTTGGGACAAGTACATTTAGGCCAAGTTAACCACTTCTTCCATGAAGTTTACAAATTGTCTTGGGTGGCTGAATTGAAGTTTTTCTGGTTTAAAATGTCTAGCCTACATGATAGGGGTAACTGGCTCCATGCCAACTCTTAATAATCGCCTATTACAACATGCATGGTAGGTTACAGTGTTCTCATTGGGAGAAAGGGGGCGGTAAAACACCGGTGATAGTCCTGACTTCTTTAAACAAATTGACCAAGGTTTTATTATTTTAACTTCGTTCTTATTTGTTTGAATATGGAAAGTATACGGGTAGAGGTAGAATTTTACTCAAGGATTGTTTACGTGAAAAGAAAAGAAATATATAAATTGATTTATTCATTGTGTTTCACAGTTCCCGTTAACTTGAGTAAACTGCGTTTTTGTCTGCCACGGGGTTTGCTAATCTGTGGTCTACAGACAAGTACCCCTTGAGCTTCCGTGAATGGATTCCTGGGGGTCCGTGTACAATTTAAAATTTTAACTTTTGTTTTATCTTTAAAAGAAAACTTTTTCCAAAAAGGGGTCAATAGCATTCATCGGACAATCAAAGTTGTACACTGTCTTCATCGGACAATCAAAGGGTTCCATAGTCTTCATTGTTCAATCAAATGGGTCTATAAGTCTTCACCGGACAATCAAAGGAGGAGTCAGTAGTTTTCTTCGGATAATGAAAGGGTTTCAAAGCTTTCATCGGGCAACCAAAGGAGTCGAATCATTAGACTTGATCGGACAATCAAAGGAGTTCATAGCCTTCATTGGACATTCAAAGGGGCCCGTAGTCGTCATCGGACAATCAAAGGGGTCCATAGCCTTCATTGGACAATCAAAGGGGATATTACCTTCATCGAACAATCGAAGGGCCCATAGCCTCCATTTGACAATCAGAGAAGCCCATAGTCGTCATCGGACAATTAAAGTGGCCCGTAGCCTTCATCGGGCAATCAAAGGGGCCCATAACATTCATCGGGCAATCAAAGAGGTCCATGGCACGAAAAAAAAAGGCTAACAAACCCTGGCCTAGCAGGATGCAAATATAAGTCCACATTTTAGTTGGAAGACTTCATTGAAGAGGAAAAAGACAAACGACATAGCAGGAGGAGGAGGAGAAAAAGAGGAAGAGGAAATGTGAGAAGATGAAGCCTTCATGTCAAAACACAAAGAGAAATATGCTGTATAATCTGTACAATTTTCTTCTTTATTTTCTTCTTCATTCTCGTCCTCGTGGTTTATTTCACCCGCGTTTTACCGGGGCCCGAAAGGGAAGACAAGACTGCGCTTATTTAAATTTACAAATACACTAAAACCTGAAAACAAACCATGATTTTATCAAAATTGATCTTTATAGGGCTCAGTGTTTCTAACGAAGGTCCCCACATCTCCTGGGTTGCCTGCTGCTAGAGTAGTAGATGAATGAATTTAACGCATTCATTCAGGAAATGATCACAAATACTTTGTACAGTCTATGAAGAAGAAAACGAAGAAGAAAAGAGACGACAAAGCAGGAGTAAGGAAAAAAAAAGAAATAAGAAATATGAGAAGATGAAGAAATATGAGAAGTTGAAGACATATGAGAAGATGAAGAAATATGAGGAGATGGATAAATATGAGAAGATGAAGAAATATGAGAAGATGAAGAAATATGAGGAGATGGAGAAATATGAGAATATGAAGAATATGGGACGATGAAGACATAAGAGAAGATGGAGAAATATGAGAAGATGAAGAAATATGAGAATATGAAGAAATGTGAGGAGATGAAGAAATATGAGGAGATGAAGAAATATGAGGAGATGAAGAAATATGAGAAGATGAAGAAATATGAGAAGACGAAGACAAATGAGAAGATGGAGAAATATGAGAAGATGAAGAAATATGAGGAGATGGAGAAATATGAGAATATGAAGAATATGGGAAGATGAAGAAATATGAGAAGATGGAGAAATATGAGAAGATGAAGAAATATGAAAAGATGAAGAAATATGAGAATATGAAGAAATGTGAGGAGATGAAGAAATATGAGGAGATGAAGAAATATGAGGAGATGAAGAAATATGAGAAGATGAAGAAATATGAGAAGACGAAGACAAATGAGAAGATGGAGAAATATGAGAAGATGAAGAAATATGCGACGACGAAGAAATATGAGAAGATGGAGACAAATGAGAAGATGGAGAAATATGAGACCATGAAGAAATATGAGAAGATGAAGACATATGAGAAGATGGAGAAATATGAGAAGATGCAGAAATATGAGAAGATGAAGACAAATGAGAAGATGGAGAAATATGAGAAGATGAAGAAATATGAGAATATGAAGAAATATGAGAAGATGAAGAAATATGAGGAGATGAAGAAATATGAGAAGATGAAGACAAATGAGAAGATGGAGAAATATGAGAAGATGAAATATGAGACGATGAAGAAGAAGACGAATAATAAAGATAGTGATGATGATTATGAATCAGACGAAGAAGAAGAAACTAGGACACTATGGTAATGTCCACATCAAAGCAACGTAATAAAAAAGAACATTTGAAAAAAGGCAATGGCAAGAAGAACGAGCAGAAGCAAATGTCATCATCAAGGTATTTTATCGTCTTTACAACTCCCGATGGAGCAAGGCCTGCCGCAGAGTTCACGTAACATCCCGTAACATCACGTAACATCACGTAACATCACGTAACATCCCTTAAAAAGTTTCTCAATGTCATTTTTATCCCTGTTTTAAGTGTTAATAATGACCTTCTTTAGATCTTATCTCCATGTCTCTTACTCTGCTACTTTCAGAACAAGGCTTACCTTGTAATATTATTAGCTTGTTTCCCTAGTGTGTACAGTAGCGGATTTACATATTGGGGGCCCTGAAGCTTGAACTTTTTAAGGGGCCCCTTTTATCCCCACATAAAATGTGTTGGGGGATGAGCTATAAACATATTATAGAGAAAACTGGAAACTTCATAAACAGAAAAGCAACAAAAAGATAAGCCATATAATCTGTTTATTAGGCCCGTTCTAGTAAATGACTGATATTATTTGACTACAAAATATTATTTTTTTTTCTACTTGGGGGCCCTGAAGCTGAAACTTCATTAGCTTCATAGCAGATTCGCCTCTGAGTGTGTGTCCTATCCAATGCCAACATCTTTTAAGAAGAATTTAGAGATTAAATAATAAGAACCGGAAGTCGTTTCTGACTAGTTAGCATTCATGATCAAAAATCTAAATGAAAGATGTGCAGTTCCGGTCCCAGATTAAAGTCATCGACACGACCTGGCCTGGCACATTCTAATTTAGCGCCAATTAAGGTTAAATGGTTTATATCACATGCCTGTAGTGTGTGAAAGGATATGGCGAAAGATATCGATCTTCATGGCAATTACGTGTCTTATGAAATTCCGGAAAATTCGTTAAAGTAATTTCTGCATCCGGTGTTATCACTGAAGCGCATGTACTGCTAACATAAACTCTAAAGCCCGTGTATGTTCTAAACTGAACCAATTTTGGTGAAAGCTGATTTATCTAACGTCAATGACTTGGGTGATGATATGTTTTTGTACATTTGAGATTCGCCACTGAGCAATGTAAGCTCGTTATAAAATATTTTGGCTGATAATTTAAGAAGAAAAAACAAACTCTTTTCATCTCATGTCAATATAACCTCTGCTGCAGTTTTCAAAGCCTCTGCCTCTGCTCTGAAGTTACTTGAGAATTGTCCTGTCGCCACTGACAGCCTTTTTTTCTGCACCAGTGCTTAAGCTCAATAAGACACCCCCACCTCCATTTTATGTTGCATTTGTTGCTGATCCATCTGTGTACGCATGGGTCCAGGTGTTGCGTGGGTAATGTTTCTCTATGTATTTTGTCGCTATGGATTTTCTATCTGTTGCAGTTTGGCTGTTTTTTCTTTCAATTCCAGGAATGTTCTCTATCATTTCAGGGAAACGATTTTGTTTCCAAACTGGAAGCTTGTGTGCAGTGTAGATGGGTTTAACAGTGGATATTTCATTTATGGAAACTGCTCTCATCTGTGGTTTGGTTAATTCTACAAAGTTGCTTCGTTTGAGTCTTTGCCTTCTAAGAGCATTCATTCTATGGCACATTGGGCGGTCTGTTAGTCTTTTGAATTTTTCGGCCTGTTGCTGAGCCCTGCAGTCTCTTCTATCTCCATTGGCTGAAGGTATGTAATCTTTTCGAGATTTTTTTATAGGTGTTGACTTCATGCCTCCCGTTATAATTCTCATTGCTTGATTTTGGAGTCTGCTAATTTTATTAAAGTTTGTCTTAGCTGCTGTTGCCCGTGCTGCCATGCCATATTCAAGGACTGGCCTCACTCGCCCTGTGTACAACGTCTTAAGCACTTTCTCATATGCACCCGAAGTTGTTCCAGCAAGTTTTTTCATAATTGCCATTCTTTGTCTTGCTCTCATTCGATTTCTGTCAACCTGTTTTGTCCAAGTCAGACGGCGATCAAAAATAATGCCTAGGTGGTTTGGATTTTCATTTAAATGAAGATTTTCTCCGTTTAGCACTAGTTTGAAGCTGTGAGGTCTAGTTGAGAGGGAAAATACAGTGTAAGTTGTTTTCTCTTCATTTATCTTCATGAGCCATGTTTTGGCCCACTCTTCCAGTGATGTTAGTGCTTCATAACCCTCCACTCCCAAAGGAGCATAGGCCTTCAACAAACACATACCAAGTCCTCCTGTCACGTGCCATCATCTCAAGTTCTTTCCATGTTCTCCTCATCATTTTCACCTCTGTTTCCAACTCTCTTCTCCATGTACTTCTTGGTCTTCCTCTGCCTCTCTTGCCCTGCGGGTTCCAGAACAAGGACTGCCCTGTAATGCCATCAACAGGCCTCCTCAGTGTGTGTCCTATCCATCGCCATCGTCTTCTTCTCATCTCTTGTTCCACTGGCACTTGTCTAGTTCTTGTCATCAGTTCTACGTTGGTAACCTTGTCACACCATTTCAATCCCTCTATTCTACGCAAGCACCCATTTATGAAAGTCTGTAGCTTTTTGGTTGTTGTCTTTGTTGTTCTCCATGTCTCAGAGCCATACAATAGGACTGACTTCACATTTGAGTTGAAGATTCTTATTTTCGTGTTGGATCCTATTTCTCTTGATCTCTATATATTTCCCAATGCAATGAAAGCTCCTCTTGCCTTTTGTATTCTTATTTTGATATCGCTGTCTGTCCCTCCAACTTTGTCTATATTACTGCCAAGATACGTATATGATTCTACATCTTGTATTGGTGTTTCTTCAAGTTCAACCCTATTATCATTACCTGCATTTATTCTCATTATTTTTGTCTTTTCCCTGTGTATTTTCAGACCCAATTGCTGTGACCTCTCATCGAGTGTTTTCAATTTGTCCTGCATCTGATTACGGTTATGGGACAGAAGAGCCAAGTCATCAGCAAAATCCAGATCATCCAACTGCTTAGTCAGAGTCCACTGGATTCCATTTCTGTTGTGTGTTGTCGATGATCTCATAACCCAATCTATTGCCAGCAAGAAAAGAAATGGAGACAAGAGGCATCCCTGTCGCACTCCTGTTCTTATCCCAAATGGTTCTGTAAGCTGTCCTTCATGAAGAACTCTGCATGTCATGTCTTCATATGTTTTCTTTATTAAATTAATGATCTTCAGGGGAACTCCATAATGCCTCATCAATTTCCAAAGTGATTCTCTGTCTACACTGTCAAATGCCTTTTCATAGTCCACAAATCCGATGTATAGTGGTGAATTCCATTCCAGACTTTGTTCAACTATTATTCTCAAAGTGGCTATCTGGTCTGTACATGATCTGTTTTGTCGAAAACCTGCTTGTTCATCTCTCAATTTCTTGTCTATCGACTCTTTTAATCTCTCAAGGATAATCCTGTTTAATACTTTTCCTGGCACTGATAGTAACATTATTCCTCTATAATTTGTGCACTCTTGTAAATTTCCCTTCTTAGGCAACTTAACCAGATATCCTTCCTTCCATTCTGCTGGTATCTCTTCCTTTTCCCAGACTTTACCAAGTAATTTATATAACATCTCTGTAGCCGTGTCAATATCTGCTTTGATGGCCTCTGCTGGAATGCCATCAGGTCCAGACGCTTTTCCATCTCTTAGAAGCTTTATGGCTTTCTTTATTTCTTCCTTCGTTGGTCTTTCACTGTTAATTTGTAGCTCTTCTTCTGCTGGCTGGATGTCCAGCGGGTTTTGTGGAGCTGGTCTATTGAGAAGGTCCCCAAAATATTCTGTCCACCTCTTCATTTGCTCTTGTATATTGCTGAGCAGTTTCCCATTCTTGTCTTTTATGAGACAACTTGTTTGCTTGTATTTCCCTGTTAACTTCTTTGTGCTGCTATACAGTTCTCTCATATTTCCTTTGGCTGCAGCATCTTCTGCCTCTCTTGCC
Source organism: Oreohelix idahoensis (assembly GCA_024509875.1). Lineage (NCBI taxonomy): Eukaryota > Metazoa > Mollusca > Gastropoda > Stylommatophora > Oreohelicidae > Oreohelix > Oreohelix idahoensis. The sequence goes on along the minus strand of JAMPIV010002278.1, from coordinate 137,260 downwards.
AACTCCTCAATATACTTCCTCTTGTCTCTTTTGATACTTCTTTTTACTTCTTTGTTTGCTTCTGTGTACACTTCTTGAGCCTTGGCTTTGGAACTTCTGGTTTTGCTTGTGTTTAACTCTGCTTTCTTGTTTTTTCTGTCTTTTATCTTATTGATGGTTTCTGTTGTTATCCATGCTTTTTGTTGTCTTTCCCTTTTCCCCAGTATTTCTTCACATGTCTCCTTCCATACCGTTTTGACCTGCTGCCAATAGTCTTCTGTATTCTCTACATCTTCCAGCTGTTGTAGCACTTGGAATTTGTTGGATACTGTGACCGCAAATTTGTCTCTTGTTTCTTGATTTCTTAGCTGTCCTACATTAAACTGTTGTCTATAATTTTGCATTGTTGCATATCTCTTGAGTTTCATTTTTATTTTGGCTATCAGAAGATGGTGATCTGATGCCACATCTGCTCCTCTATATACCTTTACATCCTGCAATGATGATCTAAACTTCTTCTTTATGCATATATGATCGATCTGATTTTCTGTTCTATGGTCTGGTGATATCCATGTTGCCTTGTGTATTCTCTTATGTGGAAACATGCTTCCTCCTATAGCCAGTTGATTTGAAGCACAGAAGTTTGCGAATAGTTCTCCATTTTCATTCATTACTCCTAGCCCATGTTTTCCCATGACTTCTTCAAATCCGGTGTTGACTGTACCTATCTTTGCATTCATGTCACCCATCAAAATTGTGATGTCTCTTCTTTTTACTTTATCCATAATTTCCTGTAGTTTAGTATAAAATGCTTCTTTCACAGACTCTTCTTTGTCATTAGTTGGTGCATAACATTGGATGACATTTACATGAATTTTCTTTTTAGCTGTTTTGAAAGTAGCTGTTATTATTCTGGGTCCAACAGCTTCCCATTCAATGAGTGCTTTCTGTGCTTCTTTAGATAACATAAGAGCTATCCCTTCACTGTGGTGTGAAGTTTCGTCTTCATGTCCTGAGGACAGCACCAATTCACCTGTGATGAGTTTCTTCCTGTCTACCCCCTTCCACTTTGTTCACACATTCCCAGAACCTCGATTTTGTATTCCCTCATTTCTGCTGCTACTTGCGCCACTTTCCCTTGTTCGTTTAATGTCCGAACATTCCAGGTGCCAAATCTGGAAGTTCTCCTAGAAGAAAGAAGGTTAGTCAGCAACACAGACTCCTTTCGGCTTTCTCTGTGTTGCATCATACGCCTCCCCGCGAGAGGACCTTCCTCTGTCTTGGATGGCTGTGTTTTATTTCCTTTATTTGACTTGTCCATATTTGTTGAAGTTTTTTGTGGTTTAAATTTTTTTTACAGGATGGGGTAACCGGCCCCATGCCCAACCCTCCTTAGTCGCCTTCTACGACATGCCTGGCAGGGGACAGTGTTACTATTCTTTGCTCCCCTTTCGGGCCCCGGTGACACACGGGTAGATGTTAGTGCTTGCTGCATCCGAATGTTTGCAGTAGTGATACGCTCTTCAGAGATCCACAAGGCTAAGTCATCTGCAAAGGAAGCATTGTGTGCTATTTGTTGAATATTGTCAGTCATGTCATTTATGTATGCAAGGAACAGTGTAGGTGACAGGACTCCCCCTTGTGGGACTCCCTGCTCTAATATAAATTTTTTACTAGTCTGTCCTTGCAGCTGTACTCTGGCGGTTCTATTTTCAAGATAGTGACCAATCCATTTGTACATTCGCCCACATACACCACTTCTCTGCAGTTTGACTTTCAATCCCTCTTTCCATACTCTATCAAAAGCTTTTTCTAAATCTACCCAAACCACTAGCGTGTGTTTTTTTTTTCGTGGAAGGCGTCTTCGATTTCCTGAACTATATATGTGATTTGATCTTCAGTGGATTGTGTCGTCTGAATCCTGCTTGTTGATGGTTTAATAGGTGTTTGCTTTCCAGGTGCCACATCAGTCTGGTATTAATCATGCGCTCCATCAGTTTTCTTACACAGCTTAGTGTTGAATCACATTTATTTGTTAAATGCCGTGAATGTCCACCAGTTGATAAATGTAGATGTTGGAACTGGTGTGCCAGCTTCCTGGGTCAACCTGCACAGTGACCATATTGAGAAGTAAACTACTGAGACCAGACCGTTCCTTGTGGTCTGTTACGACACACAAATACATCAGCAGTACAACTCTACAGTGATGTCAGCGTGACCTGTCCTGTCGACAGTATGCGGTAACTAGGTCAGCGTTTGTTGACATTTGGTTCGTTGGACATTTGCCATGCAACTGACAGTGTTACACAGCAAGCTTGGTTGAAACATAGAACATTACACATTAGGACTGGAGAATATTTGACAGTGTTTGCGAAAGGAAGTGTTATTGAACTGAGAAGTCCTACATCGATTGTTATCATTCACATCAACGATGGAGCTTCTATTTCTGTGTTGAATTTAAAATAATTAGACCAGAAGTATTTGTTTAATAAAGTACCACAGTACTGTACTATTAGGCAGTGTAACTGAGCCTTCTTTACAACACATTCTTTCTGCAACACTCTATTTACATCATATTGCCATACTATTTATGCATTTATGTATTTATGTTTAAATATTTATATGTGATATTTGTTTGTATCCAGCGGGTTGTTGTTTTGGTTGGGCGGTGTCACACAACAGAGTATCCCACGTAATAGAGGGTCTGATGTGTGCGTTTCTATAGGTGCAATTTTCTTGATTGAAAATTTGCTGCGACAGCTGTTGCTATTAGTGTTAGCTGTGAAGACTGTACTCATTGTTGTTTTTGTAATATTCCTCTGTTCTTTAGTTTGTTTTGATTTGTTTGTAATTTGTTGGTCTACCCTATTCTATCTTTCAGTTCTATTCTCAATTTATATTTATATACTGTGGCGTTATTTGTATTTGTTATCCTCTTGCGGTTTATCTTTTATTGTTTTTTCCATTTGATTTATTTCATTTCCGCAAATGTTTTCATGTTCTTCTGTATAACTGTTTTGTTTTGTGCCTGATCGACATACACTATTTAAAATATAGTTGATCATATAAATTGATGTACAAGAATCAACTGATAGTTAATTGCTATTACTAAAGGTACACAGTTGATGATATAAAACACTATTTCTGGTGCACTGCACTTATATTATAGAGTGAACCAGCAACTTATAGCTGTTATTATATAAAGCTAGCAGGTGGTGTGATTCATGGCTGTCATCCTGTCGGGATGTCGAATTTTGTTGTAGCCGGCTTATCGCCGAAAAAGTGATCTATAAGTAGATGGGGAAAAGTGATAGTCATTTAGACATGTTGTATGTACTTTACCCCAGTGTTTATTCTCTTTTGCCAAGGAATGGCAAAGTTATATTTCGCATAAAAAGGTAAAACCACAATTTATTATGAACTTGGGCTTCGCCATCGTTGTCGATAAGCAGATGCACAGTGGTACTTTTGAAAAGAATATTTATTCAAAGGAAGATGACATTCCTATGTATCAGCACTAGATTATATGATATTATTCAATTACCTCTATGATAGAAGCTATGAAGAAATGAGGACATTTAACGAATGACCAATTTTGGTCTGTATCCAATAGTGAGTGAAGCTCACGAGAGAAGAACAGCCATGTTGAAATCCATATACTTTGTATTTATCGAGTGAGAAAAAGGGATGCCTGTACTATCGCTCGATGAACCAAGAGATCACTGCTACATGTGAGAACCCATGTCTGGGATTCCTATATCTTTATGGAAAATATATATATTGAACTTTACGTGAAGGGATATTCGCTAGACGAGGTTAAGTCTAGGAGCCTTCCTATATATTGGTTATGGACTGACGTGCCCAGTCAGTAAAGCCAGATGATTTACATGATGGAACTCTGAATGCTTATTTACGAATGCTCCATTATGATATTTGCCAAGCATGAATGCTAACTTAAGATGATATTCCCGTGACCAACATTATGCTGTCTATGTCGACATTTGTTCCTGTAACCATACACGTACTGTCCAAGTGTGCGTCTCATTAAATGTTATAAAAAGACCACCGTAGTTCCAGTACTTCTTGAATTCGAGCAGTGTGAGTATGAGTGATGTACTACCAACCTGTCAACTCTATCGAATCATTCTACCATTCGCGTTCTGACACTCATATACACACTCATTGTCTACACTCACATTCTTGTCAGAGCCTCATCACGTTCCAGGACAAGATGACCTGTATGACCAAAACTGTGCTGGGTTTAATGAGTTGACAATCGTTACACTTTACCACACCAGTCCCAACATCTACATTTATCAACTGGTGGACATTCACGACATTTAACAAATAATGTGATTTAACAACTGGTGGCCAGTATGTCTACATTAGATTATTTTATCACACAAGGCAAAGCTCTTGATAAGACTGGTCAGCAATTAGAAGAATGGGCAGTTGCTCAATATGACAAAGCATTAGCTGCTGAAGAAAGAAAAGCATTGATTGAAGAAAAGAAATTAGAAGCTGAGGAAAAAAAATTACAAAGAGAGGATGAACAAAAGAAATTGCAGATACAGACTGATGAAAAAAGATTCCTGATGGAAATGGAAAAAGAGAAAAGAAAAGATGAAGCTGCTGCAGAAGAGAAAAAATTACAAGCTGCTGCAGAAGAGAAAAAATTACAAGCTGCTGCAGAAGAGAAAAGATTACAAAGAGAAGCTGAAGCAGAAGAGAAAAAAGCAATAAGAGAGCATGAACACAAAAAAGAACTTTTAGCATTTGAGTTAGAAAAGTTAAAGTTAACAAACATAAGTAATGTTAATCAAGCATCTGGTGGTAATGGTAAACCCTTTACTTACAAGGTCAAGGTACCAGCGTTCAACCCTTCCAGTGATGACATAACATTCTGGCTAAATAGATTTGAACGCTCTTGTCGAGCCCATAATGTGGACAAATCACAATATGCTAACCAGTTATCAGAAAATCTGAAAGGTGATTCTCTGACTAGTTTAAGTTTGGTTGAAGAGGCTGACAAAGATAACTATGATGTTATTAGGGCAGCCTTATTAAAGAAGTATCAGTTGTCTGAAGAGGGTTATCGGAAGTTGTTTAAGACAATGGTGCCGGAGGCAGGTGTAGAATTCTCAGAATTCATTGCAAGGACACGTCTTACATTTGATCGTTGGATTGAGCTATCCAAAACAGAAAAGACTTATGAAGCCCTTATGGACTTGATACTCAGAGACAAGATTATGTCAAGTATAAATAAACCGTTCCTGGAATTCTTACATGAGCGTAAACCTAAGTCTCTAAAAGAAATGGAACAGTATTGTACCCAATACGTCACTGCACATCCGGACGTAGCTATTAGCAACAGTAAAGTTAAAGAAGGTATGCCAGTTGCTTCTGCAACACCATACAACCCTAATCATTCTCACAAATTCCAAGGACCTCAAAATAGGTTTAATAAAAAAGGTAACTATTACAGTTATCAGAACCAAGGTAACCAATCATTTCAGGGTTCTTCTTCGAATACCTGGAGAAGAGCTGACAGCCCTCGATTCAGGGGTGGTCATAATTACAGGAACTTTCGCAAAGGAAGTCATTCTAGAAACTATCCAAGTTTTCCTTCATGGAGACAACAAGATCATAATTACAGAGATACTCATTATAATGAATATGATGATAGTAACCAAAGGAGCTATGATTCAAACCCGAGTAGGGGTTATAATGGTGGAAACAATGATAAGTACAGAGGCAATAATAACAGAGGTAGAGCACAATTCAAAAAACATAAAGCTCATTACCAGGCGAACTCTGCACAGCAAGAGTCCCACGAAGCCTATAAACAAAATAAAGATAATGATGACTCTAATAATATGGCATGTGCCGCTTTTGATTTTGGGAGAGAATCTCAGTGCCCCCAATGCAAAACATTATTTGAGCCAACCACAGTGTCTACTTTAAGCTGTGGCCATCCTCTTCCCGCTCTTCCTGCGTCAATCGCGCATGATGGGAGAGGTTCTCTTGTCTTACACAAAGGTTTAGTAAATGACAATCCAGTCTCAGTACTTTTTTGATTCTGGATGCACAACTATTGGGGTTAGGCAGTCACTCATAGATCCTTCTCATTCTACAGGCAAAGTAGTCAAATGCGTAACATTTGGCGGCACCATAGAGAAATACTCTACCGCTATCATTAGGATTGCTACTCCTTTCTTCACAGGAGATGTACACGCATGTCTTTTGCCGAATCCGATCGCTGATCTTATCATCGGTCGCATTCACGGAGTCAAAGAATGCACTCCGGAGCAAATTTTCTGTTGGGAAAATCAAAATATGCAATCTGCTAATGCGGTAGTCACTAGAGCTCAAGCTCTCAATATGCCTGAAACTTCATCTGTTGAAGATAATGAAGTGCATAACCAAGATGATCCCTTGGTAATTTCTCGTGACTCGTTTATAAAACAACAAGAAGAAGATCCGACTCTTAAGAAATTCTTCACTCTTGTAACGAAAGGTGATCAGAATAAAGATTCAAATTGTAAATCTTGGATTACAATGAAGAATGGCGTACTTGTACGTATGGTGCAAGACTCCACTAAGTCAAGTCATTCTCAGATTCTTGTACCCAAGAATTTGAGAGTTAAGATCTTACAACATGCACACGACTCTCAGTGTGCTGGTCACATGGGTTTTTTCCCGTACAAAGTCAAGAGTTCTTGCGGCTTTCTTTTGGCCTTTTGTGAACAAGGACATACGGATCTATTGTCGATCCTGTAAAGTATGTCAAGAAGTCAAATCCAAAGGTCCTCGTCATGCTGCGCCTATTCAGGCTGCAGATATTCCTATTCGTCCATTCCAGAAAATGGCGATAGACATCATTGGTCCATTCAAGATCAAATCTGCTAGAGGACATCAGTTTATCTTAACGTGTGTAGACATGTGCACACGTTGGCCAGAGGCTATCCCTCTAAAGAGCATTACTACCGCTGACATTGCAGATGCTCTTTGGCTTATATTTTCTCGGCTGGGATTCCCCGGAGAAATATTATCAGATCATGGCACCCAACTGATATCGGATACCATGTCTCAAGTAATGTCTACTCTACAGATAGAGAGATCTTTGAGTAGCATCTATCATTCTATGTCCAATGGGATGGTCGAGCGACTAAATAGAACACTTAAGAACTTATTAGGGAAGATAACTGAGGATCATCCTCAAGATTGGGATAGGGTTTTACCCGCGGCCCTCTTCGCGTACAGAGAGGTCCCCAATGAACATACAGGGTTTTCGCCCTTTGAACTTGTCTTTGGCGCGCGACCGCGCGGCCCAATGTCTTTGCTGCATGATCTTATAACAGCTGACAATATTGACGATGACACAAAATCTTCTTACGAGTATGTCATCGCGCTGAGACAAAAGATTATCGAAGCATGCAAATTGGCAACGTCCTCTTCTGAATTTGCTAAGCAGAAGGCAAGACAATTTGCTAATAAGAAGAGAACTTTACGACAACTTTGTCCTGGTGACAAAGCATTTGTTTTGCTACCTTGTCGTGAAAACAGACTCCTTATTAGTTGGAAAGGTCCGTACGATATAATATCGAAAATTTCAGATGTTGACTACATCGTCGATATTAACGGGAAGCATAAAACCTTCCACATCAATATGCTTACGGAGTCCATGAACGTCCTGACTATCTACAGCCTATTTTCCAGGCAACGGACGATTCTCATGTCAAACATGGTCATTACTCATCACTGTCTGTAATACAGGATGAGGAAACAAGTTTTTCGGATGTTAATCTCCCGCTTCCAATGATCCCACTTCATTCTAGTGAATCATGGAAAGACGTTACTGTTTCTCCTGATTTGTCTCTAGGAGAACAGCGACAAGTTTCGTCTATGTTACAAACATTTCAGGATGTCCTCACTGACATCCCTGGACAAACTCATGTCATTGAGCATGACATTGTTCTAACTGAACATACTCCAATTAGGGTTAGACCTTATCCTATCCCTATACATTTCCAAACACAGGTTGAAAAGGAGTTGGATGAAATGATAGATTTACAAATAATCGAACCATCCACTTCTGCATATTCTTCGCCGATGGTTATTGTTCGAAAAAAAGACAATAACATACGTCTTTGCGTTGACTATCGCAAATTGAATCAAGTTACGAAGTTCGATGCTGAACCTATGCCTTTACTAGAAGAGTTACTTACTCGTCTTTCTAAATCGCATTTTTTCACTAAACTTGATTTGTCTAAAGGATATTGGCAAGTTCCATTATCCGAACGCGCCAAACCTCTTACCGCTTTTCTCTACTCCCAGAGGCCTTTTCCAATGGAATTTTATGCCTTTCGGCCTTATGAACGCACCAGCTACATTTGTACGCATGATGCGTCGAATCCTATCGTATCGGTCAGATGTCATTGCTTATCTAGACGACATCTGTCTTTTCAGCGATACTTGGGAAGATCACTATTCAGGGTTAGTTGAATTATTATCAACTCTGCGTGAGTATAACCTGACAGCAAAACCATCTAAAGCTTGCATTGGCTTTAGCGAAATTGCTTTCTTAGGCCATCGAGTAGGTCACGGTTTCTTGAAGACAGAAGACCATAATATCACTAAGATACTTAACATCTCTATCCCTAGGACTAAAAAGCAAGTGCGAAGTCTTTTAGGTCTCATACAATTTTATGGACGTTTCATTCCGAATCTGTCCTCTATCATGGCACCTCTCTCTACACTATTAAAGAAAGGGTCGCCTAACATGGTTCACTGGTCTCATGAATGCCAATCTTCACTAGAGAAGATCAAAACTATGTTTTCATCACCACCTATTTTAGTGTTACCTACAACAGATAAGACATTTGTTCTTCGTAGTGACGCTTCATCCACTGGGATTGGAGCGGCACTAATGCAAGAGTACTCTGGAACTCTGCATCCTGTAATGTATATATCCAGAAAACTTAATGCTGCAGAAAGGAATTACTCGGTTTTAGACCGTTAATTATTGGCAATGGTTTGGTCAATTCTCAAACTCCAAAGATTCCTTCTGGGCGCGCATTTCGTAGTGGAAACTGACCAAAAAGCTCTTACGGCTATCCAAAGTAAGAACTTGAAGAGCTCGAGATCAACTCGATACGCAATCGCTCTTCAAGCTTTTCATTTCTTTTTGTACGAGCTAATCCGTGGTTCAGAAAATGTGATGGCGGACATTCTGTCCAGATGCCCACATGATGCCACTTAACTGTTAAATATTGGATCTTTTTAATATGTATAACTTTACAACAGTTATTTTTTGTTTCTTTACTAAGATACACATTTGTAATTTAATAATAGAATGATGGTATCGCTACTTAGCGGTTTATTGATGTTAATTTCACCATTCACCGCTGTTCTTTGATGATTGGTTTTAATCAAGCAACACCAAAACTACCTTCCAGGAAACATTTAATTCCGTAATAGAAACAAATTCTCCCTCTAGATATTTCTCGGAGATATAATTCCTCACACTACAGGGAGTCAATTAGGTAATAAATAGTTATTAATATTGTTTTCCAGATATTTTCATCTTTTTATTCATCTAAACTGCGGCTTAGATTTATTCATGATCACTGCGTCAAGGGTTATTTCCCCTTGCCTTTTCTGTTCTTTATTCCCCTATTCTTTCCTTTCGATTCCTTCTTGCGGTATTAGTGAGCCTATTGAGGTATTGTAAACGTTTGCTCCAAGCAGTAAATAATATAAAGGTGGAAAAGAAAAAAAACAAGGAAAAAAAAATTTTTAAAGGGTAGGATAGAATGTAAGATTGGTGTAGAGGGGGATACATTTTTTATATTCTATGTTAGTATTGATTTATTTTGTTTATTTTTGTATTTGTTCTGGGGGACGCGGCGGCCCTGGGAGGAGTGGTAAGGAGGGGGGGGGGGGGGGGGGGACGGGAGGGGTGGTACTCACGTGGGACCCCCAGTGTGGTTGCGAGGGGAGGGAGGCGTAAGTGTATGCTTTTAACGGTCTAGTGGGGGTGGGGGGGCTCATGGAAACATCGCGGGTAGTGGGTGTAGGGAGCGGGAGACAAAACAGATAGTAGATGTCTTTCGGGGAAAAGACCGCTTCTTGGCGCGACGGCACGGAGATGAGTGGCCGGGAGTAACGAACAAAGATATTTGGCTAATGCGTTTGGGGGGTGTAGAAGTAGGTTAAGTTCAGATGCAATCAAATAACAAAAAGGTAATCTTACAACTCCAAAAACCGAAAGCAATTTAACGATGTGTGATAGTTGAGATGTTGTAACTACTAGGCCACCCACTACTACCCGAAAAAAGTAACCATCCATCCAGACCGTTAAGCCACCTGACAAACTAAAAGATAAAAAATCTAAGACCATCAAGAGAAACAAAGTTACCCCCCGAGCCATCAACTTTCTCTCTAATTGATCAGTATGCTGGACGAACAAGAAAGTTAGTCAGTGTTACAAACGAAGCTCATCACTTGCACCAGGTGTGTGCTGAAGGGCGGCGGGGGAGAGCAGTACCGTTCACGACTTGCTGTTGTGGGGGGACGTGTTTTATGTGTGGGTTTGGTTGTTTGGAGGGGTTATGTGGGGTTTGGGTTGTTGGGGGTGGGGAATTGAGTAATTTTATGTTGGATATTACTGTGTTGGATAGTTCTGGGTGTGTTGGTGAGTTGGTTATTATGATTATTGTCTTAATTTGACTGGAGTTGTTTATACAGATTGTTTTGTTAAAAGAGTTGTGTGACGGTGTAATTGATGGAGTGCGGTTGGTTTCTGGTAAATTACCTTACTGTCGGATATAGGTCTGCTGGTTCAACGTATTGGATAGTTACATCTATTTTTGGTTGGTGTCGTTAGGGGCGTTTGTGGGATGTAGTGTTGTGTTTATCTAAGTGTTGGACACAATATTTAGAACTAGTGTAAAGACTATGGGCATGTCTCTAGACTCAGTAGGCGAGCATGCTGGACAGTTTTGTCACAGCTGGCTAATAGATAGCGATTTCACACTAGACATGCTCATTCACGGATCTAGGAGTATGGTTTTGGTGTATATTCTCTCATCTATATATTGGGGGGAGGGAGGGTGGGGGGGCGGGGGGGGGGGGGGGTTGAGGTGGTACGAGAGAGGGGGGTGGGGGGTCTACACTGAGTATCGACGGGTACACGATGGATTAGCAGTTCTAGTATTGTGTGGGTGATGTAAAAAAGGTTGTGGCGACTTGTCGGTCATGTCTGTCCAAAGTAAAATTCGTAGATCTGCAGACGAAGCGTAAGAACATGATTGTGAAATAGTGAGATAGTCATTAGGGGGGGTAGCGCGTTGGTTATGTGGTGCGAGTGTACCTCTTTTTACAACTCGGGTCACAGATGTTTATTTCTCTTAATTGCGTCCAAGGTACATGGCAAAGTCTGGTTACTATCTTCAACCGGTGCATAAAAAGGTCACACAATTTCTCAAGCACACATGCACATTAAGTTTTTTACCTGATGTATTATGAACTATACATAGGCATCGAGAGAGCGCATCGTGTATTCATGGAGCGGTAAGGATGGTTGGTGGGTTAAGTCGCGTCAACTTGGAATTGGGGGTGGGCATCAGAGAGCGTCAAGTTAGTAGATTCACATCTTTTGGGGGATGTCAGTGTGAGAAATTCTCGGGAGAGGAGGGGTAGGATGGGGGGGGTTATCACATTATGGTGTGAGAGGGGTATGGTGATTTACTATGGTCCTGTAGGTTGTACTGCGAGAGGCGACGGTTGACTGGGAGTTTATGTATTGAGACTGTTGAGCGCAGGGAAGAGTATTTCAATAACTCTCTAGCATTGATAATATACGAGGGCGTAGATCATAGAATTAGTGAAAGTGTGAAGAGGTAGATACGATTTTGACACATGATGGGCTACATAGGGGTCACTCCGGGTAATGGATTTTGTGGTTTCTTGTGTCTAACCAATAAGAAGTTGTGAGAGAGGAGGGTTGGCGACGATGCAGTGTATTAGAATGAACAAGTGAATAGCATGGGGCAGTGGGAAACTGGAAGAAGATCTCATGCATGACATCTAAGTATGCTCAGATATATTCACACTGCGTATCTTGTAATGTAAAAACTTGAAAGAGCGGTAAGAACCGGATAACGTAACGACAGTTGGGGCATGAAAATCGCAAACACGAGCAAATGTATAACCGACTAAACCCACAGCATCTCATCGCTCTGCAGCAGTGGTGGGTGGACGAGGGAGGGGTATGGGCGACAGGTGCGGTTCGTCGTCTCATGACTGGGGCTGGTGTCGTGATGTCGGCCTCTCGAAACGTTTCGAATCAGGAGGGAAATAATATATATTGAACTTTACGTGAAGGGATATTACACTTCAGACAACACGAGTTATCGGTATCAGGGTATGTTGCCTTCCTATATATTCGGTTTATGGACTGACGTGCCAGATTGCTGATGGAGTAGAGATGAGGTGTCGCAATTAGATGTGCATATTATAGATCGTTATTATGGGAGGGGTGTGGGGGAGGGTGGTGTATCTCGGAGTCTCAGGTGGTCTTGGGATGCAACGGTGGGGGGCAGGGATAGGCAATAGCGGAATGTCTGTTGGGGTGGGGCCTGGAGGGAGACGGGTGTGTGAATAGGGAAGTGGCCATGGGTTGCTCGAGGGGGGTGAGGGGGGAAGGTTTAGAGGGGGGCGATTAACTGGGGGTGAGTATGATGGGGGTGGCTAGGTCGGGGGGTATTGGGGGCTCTGGCGGGGTGGTGGACAGGCTCGGGGAACGAGAGGTGTTAGGGATGAGGCGTGGGATATCTGGGGTTAACAGGGTAGGGTTGGACATTGTCGTGGTGTCTCTCTTATATGTTATTTCGTGGCTTACTACGGGTCGGGGGGGGGGTGTATACGACTCAGGGGGGCTCAGGATAGGGGTTCATCTTGTAGTCTGCGAAGTGGATATTGGGGTCTGTATGTGGGATTAGGGCACTTTACTTGGAGGGAAGTGGGAGGGGGGACTTAATTATGGGTGAGACATTAGGACAAGGCGGAGGTCTGTTAGTCGCGACCTGTATATTACGGGTGGGGGGTCGCGTGGAGGGTGCAGTTGTCATTGGAGGATTTTGAGAGATCTACACATGTGAGCTTCTGGATAACACAGGGAACCATAGACAGTGTGGACATAGTGCTGTCTTTGAGTAAGGCGCTAGCAGTGCTTTGGTCGAGATACTAAATCTTGCGGAGTGAGTCTGATAAGATTCAAGTGAGCGAAGACGATTGAGCGTCATGTTATCTGACGGAATGGAGCACCGCGTTATGGATTATCCGTGTCAGGTCAATAGCATGGTATGTATCGCGATACTTTCACTCTGACAACGGACATGGGGAGCTATTATGTTATTTCGTATGCAGATGAGCCTCACACATCATGAGAGAATTATGACATGAGCCATATGAGTAACAAGCTAGATTAGTGCCACTCACTCATGTATGAGACACTAGACACTGAAGCTCGTGTTGTTCTCACTTAAATATGAGAAGAGTTAGAGATCTATTATCGTTCTTAAAACAACTTGTCGTGCACGCACACTCACTTACAAGGGTTTTACTTACACGGTCGATGTTGAGTTGTCCCAATGAACCATGCTACGTCGCGTCTCTTATCGAAGCGACAGGATCCGTGACTCCACTGTCTTGACCGAGGCGTCATTTCATGAGACATCGCGATTAATGTGATTTCAAGCAACATAGGTAGGCATACGTTCAGTAGAGACTCTGTAAACCTACATTGGTAGCGATTTCTATTGACTGTGAGAGTGTGGTGTGCCTTTGTCACTATACCGTTTAATATGCGAGCAACCAGAATGGATAGATCCATTCTCGATAACATTGCTCGATCATTCTCATGCCGTGTCTGGCGGACCTTTCACACCACTAATAAGTGACTCCCTCTTTTATCATTCAAGACCAAGTCACAGTACTAACATATCGAGAAGCTTGGCACAACAAAGGTATTTGTCACGGCGTTCTTAGCTAGCGTATCACCTCTGCGAGCGCCTTGTGCTGATAGCACATCTCTTGAGTAAAGTGCTGGCGCAAATTTCTATTCGTTAGATCATACTAAGAATCGTATCATATCTACACAGTGACTTCTTTTTCTAGTGTAGCGTAGAACTCTTTTATTGTCCGCTATGCACTTGCGATTAATCTTCTGGTCCTCTGATGAAAACTTGTATCATGCATGACAACAATACGTGACTCTCAGGTGCAGATTCTGAGTGTCAGGTACTGTAATTATTGTACAGCATGTTATATAGACATGACAGCAAAGATAATTTGCGCGAGGAATCAAAACGATTCTGCGGTAGATCGGGACTCACACGTTTGATCGAATTATACAATCTTTTATGCGTTTTAAGTCAGCGTGGACAACAAAATATTTTGGTGTGACTTTGGGGTAATTCAGCTACTGGATCACAGCGTATGTAGAACACAAAGAGGAGGTATTATCATTAACACACGTTTCAACAGCGAGATGACGCGGTGGGTCATGTACGCGTGGAGTGTTGAGCCTTCCAGCATATTGTAACGATCCGTGGTTTATGTAGACGTGCACACACATAAGAGTTATTTGAGTTCATGAATTCTGTGCAGGAGGCCTTTCATGCGTTAGTAGACGCCTTCGCCCAAAAACACATCAGGCGACACATAAGAGAGCATCGTTTTATCAATTATAGTCCTACTCATTTCGTACACTCAAGCTACTCTATTTTACATAAATGTCTGATGATCAGCTCTCATTTCATCCGTACTGAGAAATGGCTGTATCTCGAATAATCAGTTTGGTTAGAATGGGAAACTGCATTACAGTTGTATGATAGTTCTTTGTTACATGACAGGGGGTCTACACAATGCGACAACAATAGAGACTCTTATAGTATTTACGAGATAAGGGACAAAATGTCATCGATGTCGCAATCTGAGACGCAGCTCGGCTAGTTGCCTCGACGTTCAGCGGCACGTCTGGGCTGTTGGGAGATTAATACAAACATCCTAGATCGGAATCGCGTGCAAAGTGCGTAAATTCTACGTCCTACTCTTAGAATAACACGAACTTAGAGCTCACATAGTATATGACTGAGCCGAGTGCCTCTAGCAGCACTAGACTGAGTCAAGGGCCGAGCAAAAATAGAGTCGAAGAGCGGTAAAGAGACACTATTGTCTCATGGAATGGATGTAGTTTTTAATACGGATAGAAACATGTGTAGGATTGGCTTATGGTCGGAGAACACACAATGATACGCACTCCCTTGATGAATGGTGAGCTTGAAATTGCAGCTCGCAATGTGAGATCTTAGCGATACAGCAGGCGTGTCACTTCTGGGCCTCAGTGATGCTCACATCTTGCTTGTCTGACTTGTGATGATATGTGGAGCTGAGATTTCATTGGGGGAGCTAAATTTTGATATCTTTGTATACATGACTTTGATTATCACTTGCTTTAGTAGGTCTCTAGATTATTTTTACAAAAGGTGTCTAATGCATATGCATACCGAGCAGTACGAATACAGAGAGCTACGTTGTGACAGATCTCTAAGTTTCATATTATCATATATATGCTATGCGGAGAGGTAAAACGTACATTTGCAGTTGGTCTGACTCTCGTACGAGTGGAGGGCCACAGCACTTAGGTTTCTTCGTCTTGAAAATGCATAACACACACTTTGGAGCCTTTCCAAAGATCTTCTTATTAGTGTTGGGTTTCTGACACAACTCTCTCAGTCTGTATCCTACTATCTTTACAGCGTGGTAGGCTTTATGTGAGTAACGATAGTCGTAGAATTCTTGTACTGATGTTCTTGTAGTATATCGATGATAGCACATTCTATCGCGTTGTTTCATAATAGACAGAGACGATGTCACAAAAGACACAAATGTTATAGAAAGACGGTATTAACAATTGTGTTAATAAAGACTTGACACTATAACTAATTGACTACGTTTTACATGTTTCAATCAGTTGAGAGGCTGTGACTCTAGTCGATATGCTAACCTGACACAGCGATTGGACATATTGTGTTTTTGTAGAAACTGACTCCCCAAGTGGCACATGCGCGAGAAGTGAGCGAGGGCGCTTATTGGAAGGATGGCATAGGAGGGAAACTTTGAGGAGGTTTAGTATGGAGCTGGGCGGGGCGATGGAGAGCCAGTTAGAGGAGGCGAGGGGAGAGGGGGGCGGAGCGGGGGCGGGGGGGGGTGGGCGCGAGGAGGGAGCGATGAGGCGCGGGGCGCGAAGAGGGGAGGAAGGAGACTTTGCTCGCGCGGAACACTGCAGCTTTTGTTCTGGCTTATTCTGTTGTAGACAGTGACAGGACGGGATACTTTGTGGGGGAGTGATTTATGTAGGTCGGGGCAAATAGGAGAGCTCTCTGATAGAATTCGGTCAAATCAGATACAGACAGTAGATAACGAGAAATGTAGAAATAAACCTGAAGTGCGAGTTTCACAGAAGTCAAACAAGAGTCAATTATACTATCAAGAGACAGATTACAGTTATCTTCATGCTATGGTATGCTTGGACCAAAGAAGACAGGCGTCAAAGCAACATACGATAGCGTCATCTACTGTCCGGACAACGCGTGTCATGATAGCGTGTTGAGGGGGGCGATAGAAGTGAGTGGAATGACAACATTTGAGCAATCATAGAGGTGCCTAGAATCTAATCATTAGAGAATTGTCCTACTTGGTGAAAGTCACGGGTATCTAGTCACAAGTTTTTGGCCACATTAAACGTCATAGTGGAACTATGTACAGCATGAATGACTCAGATAGACTAATATGTGTGATGTATTGAGAAAGAGAAACTCGACAATTGTTGGTAGCCATGGGAAGGGGGCGACGGCAGGGTCGCGACCGACGGCGAAGCACGGATGCACACACACAGGATGCACTAAAGAGAGGAGAAGACACTGCTTGACGCGCCTGGGCCTACAATGTATGTGTGGAGGTGGTGCAGGAGCGGTGAGATGAACTGGCTCTGGATATATTACAGATCTAAATAGACTTGATATTTGCGGACTGTTCGAACGATGCGTGAGACTTCTGATTGAAGAGGACGTGCAATATGATAAGAAAAGACGCTGATGTGCTGTGTCAGGTGCGTGGGCGTGCTTTTTGAGGACATGTGGCGAACGATGAGTGACAGGACGGGGTATGGTGAGACGACATGAATAGTGGAGGGAGGTAGAGATAACACACGCTGATTCTGTGAGGGGTGGGTTATGCTCTCGCGGATAGTCACACTTAAATCTGATAGACTAGGATTTGACACAAGTACTGAGGTAATGAGAGTGTTATTGAGTTTCACATAATTCGGGAGATACTCACCAGGTCCTACACACGTATACGGAGAGAGTGATATCAGTGCAAGTTGCCTTATAGCTTACTAACAATCATACATACATGTGCCCATATAATAGAGAGATACACATTGACTGGTCTTATGATGACACGTCAACTGATTGATCTCCCCTATCAAGTAGTTCATATTGGAGCGCGTTCAGGAGGACCATGATTTAGTAGGGTGAGCAAGTTCACGCAAGTGTTGTGGTGTAAGGTTCAGAGTCTCTCGGGTGAGAAATGAGTACCAGGACATCACGTAGTTGCGGTCTTCGCAGTAGCTACAAGGAGATCATTAGATTAGATTTGACTACAAAACGGTTATCACCTCTTGGTCCCCTACTGCTACCTCTTAAGATCTCACCAAGAGTTGTTAACTGGAGTGCAATTGGTGTCTAATTAGTAACGTGTAACAACAAGTCTGTCTGCTCTCTATTATAGTTCATATAACTATATTTGCTCTCTGGGTCAAACGATGGAATATTTGAGTGTAGTGAGAGTGAAAGTCTCAGAGAGCAGTATTGGAGGTTGGGGCTGTGGTAAGATTTGAAATAGTCTTTCTAAGCATAGCACATTAACTTTTACTTGTACTATGGGACAGATCATCACAAGAGACTACTATCGACTTGATTGCTATTAGACTAGTCACTGAGCGCGACTTGACTGCTTCAATCTCTCTTGTTGTCTGTGGAGGTCTACAGAGAAGTAGGTTTAAGCGCATCATTGCGCATACTTATATACCAGGTGCGCGAAAAGTCACAACTCTATAGTGAATACTACTAGATACTCTCTCTACATCTAGTAGTACTATCTCACTTCGTCAATACACTTGTAGTTGGACACACAGTCCTGAATCCTATTCATTTGTATCTATTGTATCTCGGGAATGACTCTTAAGCATGGTCTCATGTGGAATTATACTTAGATCCACACATGATCATTCTATGACATATACTACATATATCCAGAGTCTGCAATATACAGATACTTGAGAGATAGGGAGTCTGCTCTGAGATTTTTGCGATGGAGCCTTCCTTCAGGGGAGAAGTTTCATGCACACACAGGGTGTCGATGCTCAGGTGGGGACATCGTGATGAAATTTAGGATGGTATCAGTGCATAATCTTAGGCCTGTACACCAACGTTCTGACTCCTGACTGAAGAAAAGCTATCTTCAAATTGTAGCATGAGCCCTCACTACTCCAACACTTCTTCCTTTCAGGCTACTGCAGCAACGAGGTACTTTGTAATACAACCCGAAATAAGAAGGACAATCCCTTCTATGTAACATCTGCCTCTATCAATTTCACCTCTAAACTGTATTAATACCCACCTAGGTCAGCCACTTGTGCTAACAAGCCGCACCAGACCTTAAATTCCATTGTCTACACCCAGCTTGGTGTAATCAGTCTTCTTCAGTATTTTTTCTATGTTAATGTCCCTCCTTCCTGTTTGTCTTCCATACAATAGTCATGGTGGATACAATATTGCTTTGGGACCTGTTGATTACTTCATTCGAACATTCCGTATATGTTTTCACATGTTATTTGAACAGTGTGTCATTCCAAAAGACCATATCAATTTATTAATACTGCACTTACAGTCGCAAATTTGTAAAGCCAATTGGCAAACATTTTACACAATGTCACTCCGAATAAGCCTGCTATAGGCACATTCCTACTTAGGTCGTCGTGACATACACATCCCTTTCGGCAGTATCAAATAAAGATATGGCACACCATAGCCTGTTACTTACAGGACTAACAAATTATGCAAATAAAATTATCTATCTTACCCTCAAGTAAAAAATATTCACACACACAAGCGACCCGACAGTAAAGGGCTATAGCACTACGCTTTCAGTACAGACGGCAAAGGCTTGTCCTTCTGTCTTTTCCAATAATGTCAGCTTGTTATGGAGCTTTGTCGTCAAATGGCGGACTTTACAAGCAGTTGTTAATTTTTATCACACTACCCCCAACCAATCAAATGACGAGTCATAAAAAATTAACTATTTCCTATGCTATAGATTCTGAGCAGTTTTAAGCGTGTTTGTCTAATCTGACCGAATTTGTTTATTTTATATCATAGTTATTTGTGAACCGATTTTAATTATCAAAAGTGATAATTAAACGGCCAGTTATTTTCTATCGTTCTATATAGTTTTCCTTTAGTTATTCCTTTGCATTCAAATGGGGGGTTTTTTTTGTAATTAAATTTGATCTTAACCTGCTGTGAAAATATTACTAAATTAAATTTTTCTAAGTTAAGATAATTTTTCTATGAGGGAACCTCTATGTGTATATGTTAAGCAATATCAGCGCTATAATTTGAGATTTCTCTTTTATTTTAATTATCTTTAGTTATTGAGAAATAAATTATCTAAGTTCGGTCAAAAACTCAAAATAGGCATTATTTCCACTTCAACCAAAAATTTTCTTGTTCTTACAAAAAGAGGTAACGATTTGATTGGTTGTTAAATTTTACTACGTCCTTCGATAAATATTGGGATGGGTGTGTGAGAGAGGGGGTGGTAACTTTTAACTTGTTTTCTTAGAAAAATTCAAATACTCTTAGTTAAATGTTGGCGGTAAATTTGACTAGACCCTCAGACAAATTTCAAATACTGTAGTTATTTATAGATTTAAAATTACAATAGCTAGTACTTTTTAAGCGGGGAATTTGAGCGTGTTGTCATACGGATTCACTTTACTACATATGCCCATTGTAGTTCTTGGTGATCTCGTGTGGAGACTTCAACAGGGATAGGCCAGCTGCTGCCTCTGGCATGACAAAATAGGCAACCATTATGACGGTGTGCATAAGGCTGGTAACCTCATCACGTAAAATAGATTCCCACATGAACCATCAGCGCAAGAACATGAGTCCTTTTTGTAAGCTTCCTATAAAGAGACCAGCTGACGTTGCGGTGCCATGTCCCTTAAGGATCAAACTAGATAATAATGTTAGCGATGACATATATATCTGAATCTATGTCTTATCTTTTCACAGGCGATGACGTCATAACAACAGAAGAACTCTTCAGACCTGTTATGAAAAAATGATTGATTGCTTCACTGAGGACCAGCTACCCTTTATCTAAAATTACGATTGTTTTGTTTCGGTGTTGTAGGGAAAGTGTTCACCCATGTTTTAATTTTTCCACATTTAAATACGCTCATGGTTGCCAGTGAATGCATGGGAAAACAAAAACTTTAATCAGAACACCGAAAAGTTATGGAACTAATTCACAGCGTTACTTTATTCAAAATTGAAGCTCGTTCTTCGCGAATAACTACCTGAAGACAGGAGTAGCCTACATTCAGATGTACTCAGGTAGATACAACACATACAGACAAATTATATACATATCATTTTACTGTCATATTGTATCTGAGCAAAAAATGATTCTGAAAATTTATAGGAACTGAAAAAAATGTGTTCTTCTAAGTAATTATAACCACATTCAAGTAATTTTGTTTCAAAAATGAGATTAGGCGGTAATTACACGTCAGTTGTATTAGATAAGTCTAATCTGAATGTTTATGAAAGGGCAACTTTGAAGAATTATATTAAATAGATCCATTTCAAAATAAATTTGTTTACTTAATCGTCAGAATTAGGTGACTGCACTTTAAGAATTAAATAACATATTTATTAAATAGGTTGACATAATAAGGTTCAGATTAAATTTGCCTTCTTGCAATTTAGAATTTGAGTTTTCCACTTTAATAATCTTAGAAATATTCATTACTTAGTTCTATTTGAAAAGTTTATGTTAAATGGGTCTACTCAAGGGGTAGGATTATATATTTCTTCTTCAAAGATTTTTAAAAAAATGTGTGTTAAATAGACTCAATACGAAAGTTTATGTTTGGCATTCCTAAATGAAACTTAGAACTTGATTTTGCAACTTTAAAGATTAGAAACACTTTATTTAAACAAATCCACGTTAAATGTTAATGTAAAATTTGTGTACCTATAGGTTAGAATTTGACGTTTCTACTTTCAAGATTTAAAAAATTGTTTATTAAATTGATTCACTTCAAAAGTTTATGATCTGCTTACATTATGGAATTTGATGTTTCTGTTTGAAAGATTTGAAACATTTATTTTAGAGTTGGGATCTCTAACGATTAATTAATAGAGTAATCGGTTACATTTTTTAATCGATTAATTGATAAAACACATTTTAATAGATTGTTACATTTTTAGCAATTTTTATGTTTTTTTTCTGTTTTAAAGGAGAGAACATTTGCTTTGTTAAAGGTTTGTGCTATGGAATGTGGCAAGTATGGTTAATAATAATAAATTGTTTGGTTGTAACTTTTCAGTATTTTCATGATATTTTTAGGACGATGTTGCCTTATAAAAAGTAAAATAAATAAAGTCCTTAGTGATTTAAACAAATAGAATTTATCAATTTGTTCGAAATTAATCGATTAATTTTCGATGAAAAACATTCAATTAATTGATTAAGATTTTAAAAATTAATTCCAGCCCTAATTCACAATAAGCAAGTCCAGTTGAAAAGTAAATTAGAAAATATGTCTACGTAAAGGTTAAAGTTTGATGTTTTTATTTTGAATGTTAATATACATGGGAAGCTGCTGCGCAAGACCGAACTGCTTGGCGCACATCTCTTCGTAAAGGTGCAGCAGCATGCGAATCATCCAGAAGAGCAGCAGCAGCAGTCCGGAGACAAGCTGAAAAGTGAAATAAAACCTACATGAAAAAACATTCCCTGCCCACACTGTCCAAGATCTTTCCAGGCCCGCATCGGGCTCTTCAGTCACCTTCGTACCCATAGACTAACCTAACATATTCTTAAATAATTGGATGAACAGAGTGGTCTTCATCACCCGTGATGGACGAACAACCATGCCTAATATAAAATAGACCCACTTCAAATGTTTATACAAACCAAATCAACGTAAAGGTTAGGAAGAGATATTTCTATTCTAAGTTTGAAAAAATAATTTAAAAAAGTTATCTTCAAATGTTTATTTTAATTTGTCTACTTAAAGGGTAGAATTAGATATTTCTACTATACAGATTTTTAAAATTTATATAAAATAGATCCATTTCAAATGTTTATACTAAACATTTCAACTTAAAGATTAGAACTTGATGTTTCTACTTTATAGATTAAAAACAAAAATATATTTACAAGTTTCTCTTCAAATGTTCATTTTAAATTTAAATTCTGCTTAAAGGGTAGATTTAGATATTTCTACATAATGATTTGAAATATTAATGTTAAATAGGTTTATTTTAAAAGTTTCTACTAAAATTGTTTACTTAAAGGTTAGAATTAGATATTTCTACTTTAAAGATCTAAATATATATATTAAATAGTTCCACTTCAATTATTCGTACTAAATTAGTAAACTTGAAGTTTAGAGTTAGATATTTCCAGTTTTAAGTTTGCATTAAACAGATCCACCTCAAATGTTTATTCTAAACGTGTCAACTTAAAGATTAGTATGAGATGTTTCCATATAAAATATTTTAACAATTTATATTAAATAGATCCAATTCAAATATTTACGTTAAATTTGTCTACATAAAGGGTAGAATTAGATGTTTCTACTTTTTAAGGTTCATAAGGATAGGAAACTCTATACTGAGTGTTACAACAAGAAGCAATCTGATCATCAGAAATTGTCCCCCTTTAGACATTTGTTCTAGTCCTTGAAATGTCTACTTAAAAGTTAGAATTAGATAAGTCAACTTTCAAGGTTTATATTAGATACATTCACATAAAATTGTTCGTAGATGGGTCCGCTTTTAATGGTTTATAAAAATAGATCTATTATAAAGGTACATACCAGGTGTATCCATTCCAAAGATTTCTGTAAGGTATGTCTGACTTGAAGGCTGCAAGTAATTTTTTATACTTTAAAAGGTTTTATTTCTCAAGTCCAGTCTTCTTCTTCCATCCTTAGCCCCTGACTGACAAAAAAGTCAATGGGCATCAAGCCTAGGGGCGTCTTGTAGGGCAGCAACAAACTGTACCCACTTTGCTCGGTCGGTGGCCATCCTTCATGCAAAGCCCCAATCTGGTTCATGCTTTGCATATCATCCTCCAAAGTTCTCCGCCAGATTGTCTTTAGTCTGCCTCTCTTTCGTCTTCCTTCTGGTGTCCATAGCATAGCAGTTCTTTTGATGGTGTCTGGGTCTGTTCTGATAACTATGGCCAACAGAGTCTCAGCGTCTTCCCGCAATGATGGTGTGCATATCTTTTTCGACTGCACCATGAAAGCAGTTCTTGGTTGATGAAAGTCCAGTATAAAGGTTTATATACGATCTATTTAAAATGTTTATGTTAGAATGATATCCATCATATATTTGTAGCGCATAGGTCTGCTATAAAGGTGTCTGCTATAAAGGTGTCTGCTATAAAGGCGTCTGCTATAAAGGTGTCTGCTATAAAGGCGTCTGCTATAAAGGTGTCTGCTATAAAGGTGTCTGCTATAAAGGCATCTGCTATAAAGGCGTCTGCTATAAAGGTGTCTGCTATAAAGGTGTCTGCTATAAAGGTGTCATCATGATGATGATCATAATTCTATTCTCATTGTCACCTCTTACGAAGCGTCGAGTCACTATTTTAGCTAGTCCTCTTGCAGGAATTCCGCACCAAGCAGTCACGTGATCTTGCAGAGGTGGTTTGTGTGGCAATTTGTTTGACATGATGAGGTTGTCAGCGTTCATGCACAGCGTCATATTAGTGGCCTGGTACGACATGCCTGAGCATGCAGTTGTCCTATTCTGTCTGACTTTTCACATGCCCCCCACCCCCCCCCCCCCCCCCGCCCCCCTCCCCCCCCCCCCCGCCCCCCCCCCCCCCCCCCCGCCTCTTTCCGGGAACTACACAGGACACTCTAGAAGTTTATATTAGATAAATCCAATTTAATTAAATCCAATTTAAAAGCGTGTGTGTTAGATCAGCTTTGGAGGGTTATATGAGATATGTCATCTGTGAATATTAGATATGTTTAATTTAAACGTATATATTAAATTAGGAGTTTTATTGGTATATTTTAGTAAATACTACTTTAGAGGATTAGTTCAGACACTAATATTAAGCCATGATACTAAGCCAGGTAATAGAGTCAGTTTACCAAATGGTATACATGTGGAAGAGGATTTTCTTTTCTTTTTGTTTTCAAAAGACAATTATGCATGCGCACATGGTCAGGCCCCGGAAATGGAAAACACAGAGAAACTTGAAGAAGGGGAAAAGAAACAACATTGTAAGAAATGACACAGTAGCAGAACTGAAGATGGAAGATACTAATATAAAAACTTAGAGCGCGACAGACAGACGAGATATGTGGAAGCGCAAGGTTCATGAAGCCATGCCTTAACGAAAGCAATACACTTGATTTAAAAAAAAATCAACAATAGAATGGTGTGTCCTGCAACAAGAAGAACATAACGCTCTCTACAGACAAGGGAAGATAACAGTCATACTTTGACCACTGTTCAGAATAGGCGAGCGTTAATTAACTTTTTGTTTACATGAAAGTCCATCATGGAATACTTGCAGTTCGTTAAATAAATATTTATACACTTACTTTGTTATGTCGTATTTTACTGTTTTAAATTTTGAAGTTAAAAATTAACGTATTCACAGACCATTTGGCCTGGAAAATTTCAACCACAAAGTCTTAAAGCTGAAAATTACCATAATTATTATTATTTATTGTGCTCCCTAGGGACTATGAACCCCTACTACAGCTGGTCCCTGGCAGGAAGCCTGGTCCAAGCAGTCATATGATCATGCACTAGTGGTTTATTTGTCAATTTCTTTTACATGACCAGGTAGCCAGCACCACCCACACAACCTCACAGTGGTCACCTTGTACGACATACCTAACGGGATAAGCTGAAATTACGTCACAAAATCTTCTGTTGATGTTGATTTTGAAAATTCTCGTGATTTAAAAACGCAAAGAAATCTGGTGATTGTTACTGATATTGTCACTGCACTCCGGGCAAACCCATAGGTGCTTAATCTCCCTCAGCAAATGTCCAAGAGTATGAATGCTAATTGTACCTGTAGCACGCTGGTTGTACATACGACGGATGCATCCTCTCTCACGTCCATCTCTGCTAGTCCCACGTTTGATGCCAAACTCCAACAGTCTCAGCCTTGTTGATTCATCCATTGCAGTGTCATTATCTAGCAGGTGATCATTAATTGCCCTTAGTATCTCTCCCTTATCCATGTCCAGTGTCCGCACTATGGGTGCTGTCGAGGCCAGTCTGTCAGCTCTCTCATTGCCACGTACCCCTGCATGAACAGGACAGTAGATCCACACCAGTTCTCGAAGACTTGGTGACTGTGAACCGTGGGTGAATGAGATAATAGATACCACATTAATAAATCTATTTTAGGTATTAAAAGATACTGTGTTAAATGTAAGAACATGCCTGCAGGTCTGACAACTAGGTTGATTATATGTCAAGATATGGAGGGCAGGATTCATTAGTCATCATGTCATTTGCTCGCTCCTTAGAGAGCATCGGGACACAACTACATCCTGTCCCTTTTCCTTAAGCCAGTGCCAGTAGTTCATGTGTTCTTTCCGTGATGGCTTCTGTAGCAATTTGTTTCACACGACGAGGCAGTCCTTGTTCTGGAATCCACAGGGAAAGAGAGGCAGAGGTAGACCAAAAAACACATGGAGATGAGAACTGGAAACAGAGGTGAAAATGATGAGGAAAACATGGAAAGAACTTGAGCGGATGGTACAGGACAGGAAGATTTGGCATGTGTTTGTTGAAGGCCTATGCTTCTCGGGGAGCTAAAGGGTATTGACTGATTGATGAGGTTGTCAGCCCCATGCACAGACCCATCTTAGTTGCCTCTAACGATATTGCCTGAGGGAGCCTGAGTCATGTTCTTTCATATTTTCTAACAGACCCCCCTCCCGGGAGCTCATCGGAGCAAAACTGGATTACCAAACAATGCGAGTGGAAGAATCCCAAAAAAAAAGTGCATACACGAACAACGAATCACTCAGAGAAAACATTACATTGCTGTATATGCTAATTCTCATTAATCCTGATTAGATTAACACGCTTTCATCAAGACAGGTAGAATATTTTATGATATGCAATAAACTTCGAACTGACCTAGTGACATACACCTGCAACGCAGTGGTGTAGGTAAGAACATTGCGGTTGGGGGATCCAAGTTCAACACTGGACACCTCTAAATTTCATTTCGCTAATAATTAGGAGCTGAATTCAACTACAAGCCCCCAACAATGCAAGAAATAGCAGGTGTTGTTCAGAAAGCGTGATAACTCAGGACGTGTAATTTATATACTCGTACAGCATAATGGTAACTTTCACCATTAGTAACAGGACGTGTAATTTATATACAGCATAATGGTAACTTTCAAAATTAGTAACAGGACGTGTAATTTATATACAGCATAATGGTAACTTTCACCATTAGTAACAGGACGTGTAATTTATATACAGCATAATGGTAATTTTCACCATTAGTAACAGGACGTGTAATTTAATTTAGATACATCATAATGGTAACTTTCACCATTAGTAACATGAAATGTAATTTATATACAGCATAATGGTAACTTTCACCATTAGTAACAGGACATGTAATTTATATACAGCATAATGGTAACTTTCACCATTAGTAATAGGACGTGTAATTTATATACAGCATAATGGTAACTTTCACCATTAGTAACAGGACGTGTAATTTATATACAGCATAATGGTAACGTTCACCATTAGTAACAGGACGTGTAATTTATATAATAATAATAATAATAAATTCTTTAAGCACCAAACACGGCGCATAAGGCAGAAACCAGTGCTCTCCAGGTTGTTCGTTGTGACGCCACTCCTCTCAGCTCTTGCACATTATTTAGGCCCAACGTTCTTCCTTCTCTTATTATTGTTCTTCTGAGTGTTTCTTTTGGTCTTCCTTTTTTCCTCTTACCCTCAGGAACCCAAGTGAGCGCCTGTAGTGGTATTCTGTTGTTTTGCATTCGTAGGACATGACCGATATATGACCATCGTCTTTTCCTTATATAGTCGGAGACATATTTCTGCCTAGAGTCTTCTCTTATTTGTCGATTAGTCTTGAATTCTTTCCAACTGATGTTCATGAGTTTTCTAAGACATTTGTTCTCGAATGTATTCAGCTTGTTCTCCAATGATTTTGTTATTTTCCAACTCTCACAGCCGTATGTTAACACTGAGATAACATTTGAATTAAACAGACGAAGCTTGGTATGTATATTCAATGATCGTAATTTCCAAATGTTAGATAATCTATTGAAGGCGCTAGCTGCCAAAGCAATTCTAGTATGGATTTCTCTTGTTGTGTCACCATCCTGAGTCATTTTACTGCCTAAATAATTGAAACTTTCAACTTTCTGTAGTTTTTCCCCGTTCAAGATGATATCAAAGGTCTCGTTAGAAAAGTTCATAGCTTTAGTTTTAGAGGCATTTATTTGGAGACCTATTTTAACCGAGAGATGACACAAATTATTTATTGCTTCTTGGGATTGTCTTGGTGTTGAACTTAAGAATGCTACATCATCTGCGAAATCCAGGTCCCCCAGGAATTTTCCATTTGTCCATTTTATACCCAATTGTTCATTGTGGGTATAGTTTCTCATAACCCAATCAATAGCTATTCCAAAAAGTAGTGGTGACATAATACAGCCTTGTTTAACCCCTGTTTCTACTGTAAACCATTCTGTATTCCCTTTATTTGTTCTAACACAACATCTTGCATTGTCATACAGCGTAATATTAACTTTCACCATTAGTAACAGGACGTGTAATTTATATACAGCAAAATGGTAACTTTCACCATTAGTAACAGGACGTGTAATTTATATACAGCATAATGGTAACTTTCACCATTAGTAACAGGACGTGTAATTTATATACAACATAATGGTAATGACCTCTACACCTCACGGTAGAAGGGGAACGACTAAGTAAGTATAATGGTAACTTTCACCATTAGTAACAGGACGTGTAATTTATATACAGCATAATGGTAACTTTCACCATTAGTAACAGGACGTGTAATTTATATACAGCATAATGGTAACTTTCACCATTAGTAACAGGACGTGTAATTTATATACAGCATAATGGTAACTTTCACCACTAGTAACAGGACGTGTAATTTATATACAGCATAATGCTAACTTTCACCATTAGTAACAGGACGTGTAATTTATATACAGCATAATGGTAACTTTCACCATTAGTAACAGGACGTGTAATTTATATGCAACCTAATGGTAACTTTCACCATTAGTAACAGGACGTGTAATTTATTACAGCATAATGGTAACTTTCACCATTAGTAACAGGACGTTTAATTTATATACAGCATAATGGTAACTTGCACCATTAGTAACAGGACGTGTAATTTATTACAGCATAATAGCAACTTTCATCATTAGTAACAGGACGGGTAATTTATGTACAGCATAATGGTAACTTTCTTCATTAGTAACAGGACGTGTAATTTATATACAGCATAATGGTAACTTTTATCATTAGTAACAGGACATGCAATTTATAAACAGCATAATGGTAACTTTCACCATTAGTAACAGGACATGTAATTTATATACAGCATAATGGTAACTTTCACCATAATTAACAGGACGTGTAATTTATATACATCATAATGGTAACTTTCACCATTAGTAACAGGATGTGTAATTTATATACAGCATAATGGTAACTTTCACCATTAGTAACAGGACGTGTAATTTATATACAGCATAATGGTAACTTTTACTTTAGTAACAGGACATGTAATTTATATACAGCATAATGGTAACTTTCACCATTAGTAACAGGACATATAATTTATATACAGCATAATGGTAACATTCAACTCCGCCAATGCCGGTCCCAAGCCCGGATGAAAAAGGAGGAGGGCGGCCTGCATGGAGGCCGTAAGGAGGCAGCCCCTCCACCATGCAAAGGCACAACAGGCCAATCACCTGTTTGTCTTAAACTATGATTACGAGCAATACAAGAGAGAAAACCGGACTGATTCTAAAGGCGACGAACTGGAACGGACTACGGACTACGACTTATGGAACTTGGAACACAAGAAGTATAAATGGGAAGGAAGAGGAGCTGGTGGAAGAGATGAGGAAAGCAAAACTAGAAATCCTGGCTATAACGGAAACGAAGAAAAAAGGACAAGGAGTCATGGATCTCGATGGCAACACGTTGCTCTACAGTGGTGTACCCATATCTGAAAGAGCTAAAGGGGGCGTGGGTTGCATTGTGGCCCAAAATCAAAAAGATAGTATCAAGGGATGGAACTTTGTCTCGGAGCGCATTATGGTTGTAAAACTAAAAGAAGGAGAAACCATAGTCAACCTGGTCATAGTGTATGGGCCAAATGAGGATGAGAGAGCAGAGGTCAAGGAGGAATTCTTCGAGCTGCTTCAAAGGACAGTGGATGACTGCCTAGATGAAGTTATCATGCTCGGAGATTTTAATGCCAGAGTTGGAAATGACCATGCTAGATGGGGTGGAGTTATCGGAAGATATGGAGAAGATACTCTCAATGACAATGGAAAGCGACTCCTTAGATTCTGCAGTGAGCAGAATCTGATCATTAGAAACACAAAGTTCCCCCATAAGCGCATACATGCATACACTAGATGTGAACCAACCAAGAATGAGAAGTCAGTGATCGACTACGCCATTGTTCGGAGAAGCTCATTCAGATATGTCCGAGATGCAAGAGTCTGGAGGGGGCCAGAGATTGGAAGTGATCACTACCTGCTAACAATCAAACGAACAACTGAAAGAGTTGCTCAGCCTAGGAACTGCCCAACATCACGCAAGAAACCAAGTAAACGAGCAGGAGAAATGAGCATTAGGACCTACAAGCTGAGAGAGCCAGAAATTAAGACCAGATATCAGGGGCTTATTGCTACAGCAGTGAGCAACACAGAAGAACGACCTGATGACTTGGAAACCCTCTGGAATAAATTCAAGGATATCATAAAGACAGCTGCTGCAGAAGCATGCGGTGAAGTCCGACTTGGGAGCCAGAGAAAGAGGACACCTTGGTGGACAGAGGAAGTCAAAGAGAAAATAAGAGTGAAGAAAATGGCATGGAAACAATACTTAGGAGCTAAAAACACAACAGGACAAATGGAAAAATATAGAGAATATGTGACACTCAGAACAGAAGCAAAGAACAAAGTGCTAGCAGCAAAACAGAAGTCCTGGGAAGAATTTGGAGAAAAGCTAGAAAAAGATGCACAAGAAAACCAGAAATTGTTCTATAAGACCCTAAAGAACATGAGGAAGGAAAAACAATGTCCTCTCAAATTTATAAAGGACAAGCAAGGCAAATTGCTTACTGCCCCAAAGGAAGTAATGGAAAGATGGAAAGAATATTTCTCAGAACTCCTGGATGGTGAGCATGGTGAAGCATCAGAAATGATAACCACTAGCACAGAAGAGAAAACCAATGATGGTGAAGATGACATAAAGATGGAAGAACTGAGGGCAGCACTAGAGAAAATCAAGATGGGCAAAGCAGCAGGGCATGATGGTATAACACCAGAAATGGTTAAGTACATGGGAGCATCAGGCGACCTATTACTCCTAAAGGTCCTACAGGCAGCATGGTGCAACAAGACCATACCAAAGGATTGGGAGATTGCCATCATAACACCAATTTTCAAAAAGGGTGACAATCGACAATGTGGAAACCATAGAGGCATATCCCTTCTCAGTGTCCCTGGTAAAATCTACTCTAGAATCCTAGAGCAGAGACTCCGACGTCTAGCTGAGCCACAATTGGATGAGGTCCAGTGCGGATTCCGAGCAAACCGAAGTACTCAAGACCTAATCTTCACACTCAGACAGCTGAGTGAAAAGGCCCTTGAGTATAAGAGTGAGATCCATCTGTTAAACTCATACTGGCCAGTAGTTGTTAAATCACGTTTTATTTGTTAAATGCCGTGAATGTCCACCAGTTGATAACTGTAGATGTTGGGACTGGTGTAGTAAAGTGTAACGATTGTCAACTCATTAAACCCAGCACAGTTTTGGTCATACAGGTCATCTTGTCCTGGAACGTGATGAGGCTCCGACAAGAATGTGAGTGTAGACAATGAGTGTGTATATGAATGTCAGAACGCGAATGGTAGAATGATTCGATAGAGTTGACAGGTTGGTAGTACATCACTCATACTCACACTGTTCGAATTCAAGAAGTACTGGAACTACGGTGGTCTTTTTATAACATTTAATGGGACGCACACTTGGACAGTACGTGTATGGTTACAGGAACAAATGTCGACATAGACAGCATAATGTTGATCACGGGAATATCATCTTAAGTTAGCATTCATGCTTGGCAAATATCATAATGGAGCATTCGTAAATAAGCATTCAGCGTTCCATCATGTAAATCATCTGGCTTTACTGACTGGGCACGTCAGACCATAACCAATATATAGGAAGGCTCCTAGACCTAACCTCGTCTAGCGAATATCCCTTCACGTAAAGTTCAATATATATATTTTCCATAAAGATATAGGAATCCCAGACATGGGTTCTCACATGTAGCAGTGATCTCTTGGTTCATCGAGCGATAGTACAGGCATCCCTTTTTCTCACTCGATAAATACAAAGTATATGGATTTCAACATGGCTGTGCTTCTCTCGTGAGCTTCACTCACTATTGGATACAGACCAAAATTGGTCATTCGTTAAATGTCCTCATTTCTTCATAGCTTCTATCATAGAGGTAATTGAATAACATCATATAATCTAGTGCTGATACATAGGAATGTCATCTTCCTTTGAATAAATATTCTTTTCAAAAGTACCACTGTGCATCTGCTTATCGACAACGATGGCGAAGCCCAAGTTCATAATAAATTGTGGTTTTACCTTTCTATGCGAAATATAACTTTGCCATTCCTTGGCAAAAGAGAATAAACACTGGGGTAAAGTACATACAACATGTCTAAATGACTATCACTTTTCCCCATCTACTTATAGATCACTTTTTCGGCGATAAGCCCGCTACAACAAAATTCGACATCCCGACAGGATGACAGCCATGAATCACACCCCCTGCTAGCGATACTTCCGCTGCATAGCCTTTGACCTTTTCTAGCGACAACCAACATAGTTCGACTTAGAAATGTAAAGATATCCATATATAAGACAGACTCGTCCTACTCATACAAACACTACGTATAAATTCAGGCCATAGATATACTGAAGCAAGAACAATCTATTCCTACCCAGGCAAAGAATAAATCGCAGTAGGCCTAGATTCGTCCGCGGAATCCGATCGAAGATGACGGAACTCCTTTCAAGGGAAGTAACTCAAAAATGACTTCTCCTTAAGCACTTAAAAAGGAAATACTTTGTTTACAAAATATTTGCGAACATAATAAGTATGTAAATGTATTATATTGCAAGATAGTAAAGATTGCACTTTACAGTCTTACCACACCTCCCGGGAAAAAAAAAAAAAAAAATTTTTTTTTAAATACATCTAGGAGCAACGTAGAATAGGCTCACAACGCAAGAATACTGCGCAGATGAAAATATCAGGAATAACTATAATTCCTAATATGACCAGTGAGAATATATCTCAAAATCTGAGAGAAATTGTTTCTCTACGAATAAATGTTTCCAGGAAGGTGTGATGTACGTATAATACAATTCTGGTAATTATACAATGCATACCAAAAATTCACACTATAATCTTAAATTTATGATTTATGAAGAAACAATCATCAAAGAACAGCGGTGAATAAACATCAATAACCGCTAAGTAGCGATACCATCATTCTATTATTAAATTACAAATGTGTATCTTAGTAAAGAAACAAAAAATAACTGTTGTAAAGTTATACATATTAAAAAAATCCAATATTTAACAGTTAAGTGGCATCATGTGGGCATCTGGACAGAATGTCCGCCATCACATTTTCTGAACCACGGATAGCTCGTACCGAGAAATGAAAAGGTTGAAGAGCGATTGCGTATCGAGTTGATCTCGAGCTCTTCAAGTTCTTACTTTGGATAGCCGTAAGAGCTTTTTGGTCAGTTTCCACTACGAAATGCGCGCCCAGAAGGAATCTTTGGAGTTTGAGAATTGACCAAACCATTGCCAATAATTCACGGTCTAAAACCGAGTAATTCCTTTCTGCAGCATTAAGTTTTCTGGATATATACATTACAGGATGCAGAGTTCCAGAGTACTCTTGCATTAGTGCCGCTCCAATCCCAGTGGATGAAGCGTCACTACGAAGAACAAATGTCTTATCTGTTGTAGGTAACACTAAAATAGGTGGTGATGAAAACATAGTTTTGATCTTCTCTAGTGAAGATTGGCATTCATGAGACCAGTGAACCATGTTAGGCGACCCTTTCTTTAATAGTGTAGAGAGAGGTGCCATGATAGAGGACAGATTCGGAATGAAACGTCCATAAAATTGTATGAGACCTAAAAGACTTCGCACTTGCTTTTTAGTCCTAGGGATAGAGATGTTAAGTATCTTAGTGATATTATGGTCTTCTGTCTTCAAGAAACCGTGACCTACTCGATGGCCTAAGAAAGCAATTTCGCCAAAGCCAATACAAGCTTTGTATGGTTTTGCTGTCAGGTTATACTCACGCAGAGTTGATAATAATTCAACTAACCCTGAATAGTGATCTTCCCAAGTATCGCTGAAAAGACAGATGTCGTCTAGATAAGCAATGACATCTGACCGATACGATAGGATTCGACGCATCATGCGTACAAATGTAGCTGGTGCGTTCATAAGGCCGAAAGGCATACAATTCCATTGGAAAAGGCCTCTGGGAGTAGAGAAAGCGGTAAGAGGTTTGGCGCGTTCGGATAATGGAACTTGCCAATATCCTTTAGACAAATCAAGTTTAGTGAAAAAATGCGATTTAGAAAGACGAGTAAGTAGCTCTTCTAGTAAAGGCATAGGTTCAGCATCGAACTTCGTAACTTGATTCAATTTGCGATAGTCAACGCAAAGACGTATGTTATTGTCTTTTTTTTCGAACAATAACCATCGGCGAAGAATATGCAGAAGTGGATGGTTCGATTATTTGTAAATCTATCATTTCATCCAACTCCTTTTCAACCTGTGTTTGGAAATGTATAGGGATAGGATAAGGTCTAACCCTAATTGGAGTATGTTCAGTTAGAACAATGTCATGCTCAATGACATGAGTTTGTCCAGGGATGTCAGTGAGGACATCCTGAAATGTTTGTAACATAGACGAAACTTGTCGCCGTTCTCCTAGAGACAAATCAGGAGAAACAGTAACGTCTTTCCATGATTCACTAGAATGAAGTGGGATCATTGGAAGCGGAAGATTAACATCCGAAAAAACTTGTTTCCTCATCCTGTATTACAGACAGTGATGAGTAATGACCATGTTTGACATGAGAATCGTCCGTTGCCTGGAAAATAGGCTGTAGATAGTCAGGACGTTCATGGAACTCCGTAAGCATATTGATGTGGAAGGTTTTATGCTTCCCGTTAATATCGACGATGTAGTCAACATCTGAAATTTTCGATATTATATCGTACGGACCTTTCCAACTAATAAGGAGTCTATTTTCACGACAAGGTAGCAAAACAAATGCTTTGTCACCAGGACAAAGTTGTCGTAAAGTTCTCTTCTTATTAGCAAATTGTCTTGCCTTCTGCTTAGCAAATTCAGAAGAGGACGTTGCCAATTTGCATGCTTCGATAATCTTTTGTCTCAGCGCGATGACATACTCGTAAGAAGATTTTATGTCATCGTCAATATTGTCAGCTGTTATAAGATCATGCAGCAAAGACATTGGGCCGCGCGGTCGCGCGCCAAAGACAAGTTCAAAGGGAGAAAACCCTGTATGTTCATTGGGGACCTCTCTGTACGCGAAGAGGGCCGCGGGTAAAACCCTATCCCAATCTTGAGGATGATCCTCAGTTATCTTCCCTAATAAGTTCTTAAGTGTTCTATTTAGTCGCTCGATCATCCCATTGGACATAGGATGATAGATGCTACTCAAAGATCTCTCTATCTGTAGAGTAGACATTACTTGAGACATGGTATCCGATATCAGTTGGGTGCCATGATCTGATAATATTTCTCCGGGGAATCCCAGCCGAGAAAATATAAGCCAAAGAGCATCTGCAATGTCAGCGGTAGTAATGCTCTTTAGAGGGATAGCCTCTGGCCAACGTGTGCACATGTCTACACACGTTAAGATAAACTGATGTCCTCTAGCAGATTTGATCTTGAATGGACCAATGATGTCTATCGCCATTTTCTGGAATGGACGAATAGGAATATCTGCAGCCTGAATAGGCGCAGCATGACGAGGACCTTTGGATTTGACTTCTTGACATACTTTACAGGATCGACAATAGATCCGTATGTCCTTGTTCACAAAAGGCCAAAAGAAAGCCGCAAGAACTCTTGACTTTGTACGGGAAAAACCCATGTGACCAGCACACTGAGAGTCGTGTGCATGTTGTAAGATCTTAACTCTCAAATTCTTGGGTACAAGAATCTGAGAATGACTTGACTTAGTGGAGTCTTGCACCATACGTACAAGTACGCCATTCTTCATTGTAATCCAAGATTTACAATTTGAATCTTTATTCGGATCACCTTTCGTTACAAGAGTGAAGAATTTCTTAAGAGTCGGATCTTCTTCTTGTTGTTTTATAAACGAGTCACGAGAAATTACCAAGGGATCATCTTGGTTATGCACTTCATTATCTTCAACAGATGAAGTTTCAGGCATATTGAGAGCTTGAGCTCTAGTGACTACCGCATTAGCAGATTGCATATTTTGATTTTCCCAAACGGAAATTTGCTCCGGAGTGCATTCTTTGACTCCGTGAATGCGACCGATGATAAGATCAGCGATCGGATTCGGCAAAAGACATGCGTGTACATCTCCTGTGAAGAAAGGAGTAGCAATCCTAATGATAGCGGTAGAGTATTTCTCTATGGTGCCGCCAAATGTTACGCATTTGACTACTTTGCCTGTAGAATGAGAAGGATCTATGAGTGACTGCCTAACCCCAATAGTTGTGCATCCAGAATCAAAAAGTACTGAGACTGGATTGTCATTTACTAAACCTTTGTGTAAGACAAGAGAACCTCTCCCATCATGCGCGATTGACGCAGGAAGAGCGGGAAGAGGATGCCCACAGCTTAAAGTAGACACTGTGGTTGGCTCAAATAATGTTTTGCATTGGGGGCACTGAGATGCTCTCCCAAAATCAAAAGCGGCACATGCCATATTATTAGAGTCATCATTATCTTTATTTTGTTTATAGGCTTCGTGGGACTCTTGCTGTGCAGAGTTCGCCTGGTAATGAGCTTTATGTTTTTTGAATTGTGCTCTACCTCTGTTATTATTGCCTCTGTACTTATCATTGTTTCCACTATTATAACCCCTACTCGGGTTTGAATCATAGCTCCTTTGGTTACTATCATCATATTCATTATAATGAGTATCTCGGTAATTATGATCTTGTTGTCTCCATGAAGGAAAACTTGGATAGTTTCTAGAATGACTTCCTTTGCGAAAGTTCCTGTAATTATGACCACCCCTGAATCAAGGGCTGTCAGCTCTTCTCCAGGTATTCGAAGAAGAACCCTGAAATGATTGGTTACCTTGGTTCTGATAACTGTAATAGTTACCTTTTTTATTAAACCTATTTTGAGGTCCTTGGAATTTGTGAGAGTGATTAGGGTTGTATGGTGTTGCAGAAGCAACTGGCATACCTTCTTTAACCTTACTGTTGCTAATAGCTACGTCCGGATGTGCAGTGACGTATTGGGTACAATACTGTTCCATTTCTTTTAGAGACTTAGGTTTACGCTCATGTAAGAATTCGAGGAAAGGTTTATTTATACTTGACATAATCTTGTCTCTGAGTATCAAGTCCATAAGTGCTTCATAAGTCTTTTCTGTTTTGGATAGCTCAATCCAACGATCAAATGTAAGACGTGTCCTTGCAATGAATTCTGAGAATTCTACACCTGCCTCAGGCACCATTGTCTTAAACAACTTCCGATAACCCTCTTCAGACAACTGATACTTCTTTAATAAGGCTGCCCTAATAACATCATAGTTATCTTTGTCAGCCTCTTCAACCAAACTTAAACTAGTCAGAGAATCACCTTTCAGATTTTCTGATAACTGGTTAGCATATTGTGATTTGTCCACATTATGGGCTCGACAAGAGCGTTCAAATCTATTTAGCCAGAATGTTATGTCATCACTGGAAGGGTTGAACGCTGGTACCTTGACCTTGTAAGTAAAGGGTTTACCATTACCACCAGATGCTTGATTACCATCACTTATGTTTGTTAACTTTAACTTTTCTAACTCAAATGCTAAAAGTTCTTTTTGGTGTTCATGTTCTCTTATTGCTTTTTTCTCTTGAGCTTCAGCTTCTCTTTGTAATCTTTTCTCTTCTGCAGCAGCTTGTAATTTTTTCTCTTCAGCAGCAGCCTCATCTTTTCTTTTCTCTTTTTCCATTTCCATCTGGAATCTTTTTTCATCAGTCTGTATCTGCAATTTCTTTTGTTCATCCTCTCTTTGTAATTTTTTTTCCTCAGCTGCTAATTTCTTTTCTTCAATCAATGCTTTTCTTTCTTCAGCAGCAGCAGCAAGTTTTCTCTCTTCTGCAGCTAATGCTTTGTCATATTGAGCAACTGCCCATTCTTCTAATTGCTGACCAGTCTTATCAAGAGCCTTGCCTTGTGTGATAAAATAATCTAATGTAGACATCTTGTCTAATAAGATCAGTAATTTGCAAAAGTAAATAAATTCACTTTCTTAGTCTTAATCAAAGACCTTGTATGATAACTTTTTAACCTGTGGAAAATAGTACTTAACTATCCCAATCACTGTGGGAAACAAGCCTTACAAAGGTCTTGTATAAATCCTTATATAATAACAGCTATAAGTTGCTGGTTCACTCTATAATATAAGTGCAGTGCACCAGAAATAGTGTTTTATATCATCAACTGTGTACCTTTAGTAATAGCAATTAACTATCAGTTGATTCTTGTACATCAATTTATA
The DNA here is from genome assembly GCA_024509875.1 of Oreohelix idahoensis. NCBI lineage: Eukaryota > Metazoa > Mollusca > Gastropoda > Stylommatophora > Oreohelicidae > Oreohelix > Oreohelix idahoensis. Next base: position 98,722 of record JAMPIV010002278.1, on the reverse strand, counting down.
TGATCAACTATATTTTAAATAGTGTATGTCGATCAGGCACAAAACAAAACAGTTATACAGAAGAACATGAAAACATTTGCGGAAATGAAATAAATCAAATGGGAAAAAACAATAAAAGATAAACCGCAAGAGGATAACAAATACAAATAACGCCACAGTATATAAATATAAATTGAGAATAGAACTGAAAGATAGAATAGGGTAGACCAACAAATTACAAACAAATCAAAACAAACTAAAGAACAGAGGAATATTACAAAAACAACAATGAGTACAGTCTTCACAGCTAACACTAATAGCAACAGCTGTCGCAGCAAATTTTCAATCAAGAAAATTGCACCTATAGAAACGCACACATCAGACCCTCTATTACGTGGGATACTCTGTTGTGTGACACCGCCCAACCAAAACAACAACCCGCTGGATACAAACAAATATCACATATAAATATTTAAACATAAATACATAAATGCATAAATAGTATGGCAATATGATGTAAATAGAGTGTTGCAGAAAGAATGTGTTGTAAAGAAGGCTCAGTTACACTGCCTAATAGTACAGTACTGTGGTACTTTATTAAACAAATACTTCTGGTCTAATTATTTTAAATTCAACACAGAAATAGAAGCTCCATCGTTGATGTGAATGATAACAATCGATGTAGGACTTCTCAGTTCAATAACATTTCCTTTCGCAAACACTGTCAAATATTCTCCAGTCCTGATGTGTAATGTTCTATGTTTCAACCAAGCTTGCTGTGTAACACTGTCAGTTGTATGGCAAATGTCCAACGAACCAAATGTCAACAAACGCTGACCTAGTTACTGCATACTGTCGACAGGACAGGTCACGCTGACATCACTGTAGAGTTGTACTGTTGATGTATTTGTGTGTCGTAACAGACCCCAAGGAACGTCTGGTCTCAGTAGTTTACTTCTCAATATGGTCACTGTGCAGGTTGACCCAGGAAGCTGGCACACCAGTTGTTAAATTCATACTGGCCAGTAGTTGTTAAATCACGTTTTATTTGTTAAATGCCGTGAATGTCCACCAGTTGATAACTGTAGATGTTGGGACTGGTGTAGTAAAGTGTAACGATTGTCAACTCATTAAACCCAGCACAGTTTTGGTCATACAGGTCATCTTGTCCTGGAACGTGATGAGGCTCCGACAAGAATGTGAGTGTAGACAATGAGTGTGTATATGAATGTCAGAACGCGAATGGTAGAATGATTCGATAGAGTTGACAGGTTGGTAGTACATCACTCATACTCACACTGTTCGAATTCAATAAGTACTGGAACTACGGTGGTCTTTTTATAACATTTAATGGGACGCACACTTGGACAGTACGTGTATGGTTACAGGAACAAATGTCGACATAGACAGCATAATGTTGATCACAGGAATATCATCTTAAGTTAGCATTCATGCTTGGCAAATATCATAATGGAGCATTCGTAAATAAGCATTCAGAGTTCCATCATGTAAATCATCTGGCTTTACTGACTGGGCACGTCAGACCATAACCAATATATAGGAAGGCTCCTAGACCTAACCTCGTCTAGCGAATATCCCTTCACGTAAAGTTCAATATATATATTTTCCATAAAGATATAGGAATCCCAGACATGGGTTCTCACATGTAGCAGTGATCTCTTGGTTCATCGAGCGATAGTACAGGCATCCCTTTTTCTCACTCGATAAATACAAAGTATATGGATTTCAACATGGCTGTGCTTCTCTCGTGAGCTTCACTCACTATTGGATACAGACCAAAATTGGTCATTCGTTAAATGTCCTCATTTCTTCATAGCTTCTATCATAGAGGTAATTGAATAACATCATATAATCTAGTGCTGATACATAGGAATGTCATCTTCCTTTGAATAAATATTCTTTTCAAAAGTACCACTGTGCATCTGCTTATCGACAACGATGGCGAAGCCCAAGTTCATAATAAATTGTGGTTTTACCTTTCTATGCGAAATATAACTTTGCCATTCCTTGGCAAAAGAGAATAAACACTGGGGTAAAGTACATACAACATGTCTAAATGACTATCACTTTTCCCCATCTACTTATAGATCACTTTTTCGGCGATAAGCCCGCTACAACAAAATTCGACATCCCGACAGGATGACAGCCATGAATCACACCCCCCTGCTAGCGATACTTCCGCTGCATAGCCTTTGACCTTTTCTAGCGACAACCAGCATAGTTCGACTTAGAAATGTAAAGATATCCATATATAAGACAGACTCGTCCTACTCATACAAACACTACGTATAAATTCAGGCCATAGATATACTGAAGCAAGAACAATCTATTCCTACCCAGGCAAAGAATAAATCGCAGTAGGCCTAGATTCGTCCGCGGAATCCGATCGAAGATGACGGAACTCCTTTCAAGGGAAGTAACTCAAAAATGACTTCTCCTTAAGCACTTAAAAAGGAAATACTTTGTTTACAAAATATTTGCGAACATTTAATAAGTATTTGACAGGGTCCCTTGGAAAACTGTATGTATATTGCACCTCTGATTCATGCTATACAGAGCTTCTACAAGTCTTGCAGAAATTGTGAGGACAGCAAAACCATTAGTCACCAGTTCAGGACACCACCTTGGGTGTATAGATCTGGTGAATGTTTGACACTCCTTATGGACGATGTCATCAAGGTATGTAAGGAGAAGAAAGTATTCAGTGATTTGACAGGGTCCCTTGGAGCAAACTTTGGGACTGTTTGGCAAGGAAGAATATTCCAGCACCTCTGATTCATGCTATACAGAGCTTCTACAAGTCTTGCAGAAATTATGTGAGGACAGCAAACCATAAGTCAGAAGAGTTCAGGACCACCACTGGTGTAAGACAAGGTGATATCCTATCACCTTACCTCTTCGTACTCCTTATGGACGATGTCATCAAGGCATGTAAGGAGAGAACAAGAAAGTATTCAGTGGGGTACTGGAAGATGAGACAGGTCTATATTTCGGAGCTGGCATTTGCTGATGATGTTGCCCTGATTGCTAAATCAGAGGCACATCTCCAATCCAACCTGCAAGTCTGGAAGGAAGAGCTGGAGAAGAGAGGGATGGTCATAAGCAGCTCTAAAACAAAATCCATGGTGATATCACGAGAAGAAAGAAAACATCAGATTAAGTTGGGAGAACAGATCCTGGAGCAGGTCGACCACTTTAAATATCTCGGAGCTATTATAGACCGAAAGGGAGGCATCAAAGAAGAGTTGGCCACTCGAAAAGCAGCGGCTGGGAGACTTTTTCAGGCCATAAATCGTGGATTCCTCAGCAAGAAAGAGGTTGGTAAGAAAACGAAGATGGCTGTATACTGCTCCATCTATGTCCCAGTCTTGACATATGGATGCGAGTCGTGGGCAATGACTACAACCCACAAAAGCCAGATCCAAACCTCAGAAATGAGGTATCTGAGGAAAGTGGTTGAAGTAACAAGAAGAGACATGGTCCGCAACCAGACGATCCGTCAAGGCCTAAAATCCCATCCGCTGCAGACCCAAATAGAACAGTCCCAACTAAGATGGTTTGGCCATGTCTGCAGAATGGGAGAAGATCGGCTACCACGACAAGCATGGGAAACAAAGAGCAAGGGATCCAGACCTCCAGGACGACCCAGAGTCCGCTGGGAGGACAACATTAGACAATCTTTGAAGGACCGAGGACTAGAATGGAACCAGGCCAGGAAGAAGGCAGCTGATAGAATGGCCTGGCGCTCTCTCTTTCAAACCTCTACACCTCACGGTAGAAGGGGAACGACTAAGTAAGTAAGTATAATGGTAACTTTCACCATTAGTAACAGGACATGTAATTTATATACAGCATAATGGTAACTTTCACCGTTAGTAACAGAAAAGGACATGTCCAATTATTCTCATTCCACACAACCTGCCTATGGAAAATTGTTCGAATCTTTAGGCCGAATACCATCTCCAACCAGAAACTGCTTATACGGTGTAGTCAAAAATGCATGCACACCATCATTGCAGGCAGAAGCTGGAACTTGGTTAGCCATGTCTTCAGAAGTTACCTTGACATCATCACCAGAACTGCTCTGCAATGAACCCCAGAAGGACGGCGAACAAGAGGCTGACCAAAGACAACCTGGCGGAGAACAGGGGAGGTGAGATGAACCAGAGTTAGGGCACGGCACGAAGGATGACAGCCGACCGAGTAAAATGGAGACAGTTTCTTGTTGCGCTACAAGACGCCACTAGGCGTGATAGCCACTGACTATTGGGCCGTAGGAGCCAAGCACTCTGAATTCCCAAAAACTTCCACTCGGAGGAATATGTTTTCCCCAAATCAGGAGACTCCCTGATACCTCACCGTCTTGAAGAAATAGCTAGGAGCGCCTGTTACTGTGCGCTTACCCCGACTATCAAGTACCGTGATGACTTTTGCTTCCCTTTCCTAAGGGAAGACAAAGTCCGCTGTAATCGTAGGGGGCCTACGTAGCCGTGAATTGCTGAAACAACAATAACCACAAATATACACCAACACCAAAACCCTAATACACAATCATTAAAAACACACTATTATATACATCCCGTTTCTCTTGTTTCTTCTTCCATAATAAAACCACCCCGCAGCTCTCCCCCCTGTCTCCTCTCCTGCACTCTACAACGCTTGCCTCTTACGTTTAAAACAGACGCTGGCTGGTCTGATGATTTGATCTGAGGCCATTTCGCGGCTCAGGCACATAGCCGTCACAACACGCCTTTTTGTGTACTGCACTTTTATCAGAGGTTTAATGGAACTAATGTAACTATGCAAGGTTTAATGAAATAGGCTCAATTAAATTTATACCCAAAATGCAAACACAATTATCATAACACTAGCATATCCTTCATCCAACGTATCCTTCAGCAACTAACTTAAATACCCATGGCCACTTTAGTTAAACAAAACTCCCGATTTCATACACTATTATCTCCCAAGTTATCATACCATAGTCTGGTACTCTTAATATATTACACAGTACTACACCAACCGTAGGTCCTAAATTCCTATATATATATATATATATATATATATATATATATATATATATATATATATATATATATATATATATATATATATATATATAATAACACCAACCTTTTCACACAGAACCTCACTGGCTATACTTCGTTTAATTACCACTGAAACTTACAATACACTGGCAGAGGTCAGGTAATTGATGGTAAACTACTGACTAAAATTAAAATTAATCACAGAAGAAAGCTTACTCTGACTTGCTAAAATCCTTTAGCTAAAATTCCTACACACCACTTATTTAGTCTACGTACATACCCAGACTTCATAATACTCCCACTATACGGGCAGACTGAATAATATGTCTGTAGCTCTTCACGGCCACGAAATTCCAGAACTGAGAAACGACTTTCAGAACCGGGCCTGTTTATAGTAGCAATTTTCTGATGCAAGACAGACGCGATGAATCATAGATCTAGAATTAACTCCCACAAACTGCATCTACCCCACTTTGACGAAATTTCATGACTGGTACCTAAATTAAAAACGAAAATAATCGTACGAGCTTCCCTTTAAACATCATAACATTATCTTAACAACTGACGAACCGTTACACAACGAGACACTACAAATCTACTAGCGACGAAGAGTTATTTTTCTCTCCTGGAACGGGGATCAAAGAATAAATTCCTCACGAAGCCCGCTGCCCGCTGAAAAATTTACGCAATGTTACGTAAATTTATCTGACCGTCTATCAACAAGAATGATTCACTAGCCCACGCTACCACACAGGCAGGGGCTTACACCCATCCCTGAAAAGAGAACGGTTTGTGAGGTTGATCCTACAATACTAGAGCCATAAAGAATAATCAAGAATTGTTTATAACTCAGAAACTAGAACGAATTAGAATAAAAAACAACAATGATAATGAAACATAACAGGGGCGAGTTGAAAATAAAAAAAGCAGTAAATCGTCACAATAATTAGGTCTATAAACTTTGTGGATCAACATAATCATGTCAATAAACTTTGTGGCTCAACATAATCAGGTCTATAAACTTTCTGGCTAAACCTAATCAGGTCTATACATTTTCTGGCTCAACATAATCAGGTCTATAAACTTTCTGACTCAACATAATCAGGTCTATAAACTTTCTTGCTCAACATAATCAGGTCTATAAACTTTCTGGCTAAACCTAATCAGGTCTATACATTTTCTGGCTCAACATAATCAGGTCTATAAACTTTCTGGCTCAAGATAATCAGGTCTATAAACTTTCTGGCTCAACATAATCAGGTCTACAAACTTTCTGGCTCAACATAATCACGTCTATAAACTTTCTGGCTCAACATAATCAGGTCTATAAACTTTCTGGGTAAACCTAATCAGGTCTATACATTTTCTGGCTCAACATAATCAGGTCTATAAACTTTCTGGTTCAACATAATCAGGTCTATAAACTTTCTGGCTAAACTTAATCAGGTCTATACATTTTCTGGCTCAACATAATCAGGTCTATAAACTTTCTGGCTCAACATAATCAGGTCTATAAACTTTCTGGCTAAGCATAATCAGGTCTATAAACTTTCTGGCTCAACATGATCAGATACAAGAAATCGAATGGGAAGAAGGTGATTGGAAAGAGAGGATGAAGGAATAGTGAGGAAAAAAACAGGTATGGTAACAGCAGCAGACGTTGGTGAAAAAAGAGAGATCGACGAAGAACTAGTTGTATTTTAAAAAAAGAAGAAGAGGAAAAGTAAAATAATAATGAATAAAATACAAAAATGAATGGAAAGAGGCTTTGAGTGAACAATAAGAGGCACCATTGGAGGTAAAAAGAAAAAAGGAGTAAGATTTAGTCAGAAACCATTATTCGCACTAATCGCGACCTAGGTGTACTCCGAATGTTTAAAATTTTAACCCACACATTTTTGTTTCGTCTTTTCTCCGGTTTCTGTTTTTAATAAGATCAAAATTGGTGTGTTATTTCAGAATCCATCTTTTGTAGTTCTGTCGTTGATAACGTTGTAAGGAGAAATTCAATTATGAAACAGCTCAACTTTATAATGAAGATATTAGTTTTCTGTCTGGAAACACGACATGGAATATGATAGGAAACTCTATACAGAGCGATACAACAGGAGGAAATCTGATCATCAGAAGTGGTCCCTCCGTCGATCAAGTGTTTAGGCCCCTTAATCTCCTTTACACCTTAAGGGGGGGGGGAGGGGGGGCGGGCCCACTTGGGTCATGACTCCCAAGTGCCAGCCTTCTGTTGTTTTGTGCAGAGAATTGAACCCACTCCACCTTGGTTGCAGCTTTCAAATTCACTCCTATTTTCTGCCAGCTGGAGACAATTGTGAAAGTAATCCCTATTTTGAAAACAAATTACTTTCCCGGGTTCCACAGCCCGTTGCGGTTGTTCCACAGCCAGCACGATGCCTTATCCGCAGTTTCGCTGATCCTCTTAAGCGCCCTTGTTCTTGACTGTCCCTTCAACCCCAACAGTTTCAGTAGATCATACACTGAGACCGCCACGAGACCTCTTGCACCCACCTCAACAGCAATGACCCTTGCAGTGAACCCATTTTGTCTCAAAGTCCGTGGCCAGATCATTATACTTGGCCACTTTGAACGAGTGTTGCTCGTCCAATCTGGATTCAAATGGAACGGTTAGCTCAATCATTATAATCTGGTGCGATGATGAGAAATGCAGCACTATGTCTGGCCGTCTTCGAGATCTTCTGAAACTCTCTGGATATGCCCCTAGCCCAGGTAGGTTTACTACCATCTACTAGTCATTTACACAGTCAAGAAGTGATGGTAAACTGCTACTTGATTTACTTGGTATGGGGTGTGCTGACTTTCCTGCTCTCAGAAAGTATGTATTTGAGGTGCTCGGTCTGACTTTGCTGTTCGCCTTCACCCTTGCCACGTCTATAGTAGCAGCCAGCTCATTTAGTACTTTGTTGTGGCGCCATGTATATAGCCCTTGCCCTAATGTTACCTAGCAAGGTGAAAGCACGTGTTCTAGTGTCTGCCTCTCATGGCACAAGGGGCACTGAGCATCATCAGACTTTCCCCATCTCACAAGGTTTGTGGCCGATGGCAGGAGGTTATACATTGATCTAACAACGAAGCTGAGCCTAAGAGGTGCCATATGCCATATATCATTCCATGTCAAGGACCTTTGCAGGGCTCCTTCCCATGTAGTCCATTGGCTTTGTTGGGCCTGCTGCACTGCTTTTCGCACCCTCTTAGCATTCTCAGCTCCTCGTATCTCCTGAATTACCATGTCTCTGCGTTCCCTGTTTGATGCCTTCGACCACCAGCGGATGTCACCATGGCCAAATCCCCGTCTATTCGTCTGTGTGTATCCGATTACCTCCCTCAGCTTGAGCGACTCTTGGGCAGCACCAACAGCTTCATCCACTATCCATTTTCCACTTTCTTCCAGTTTTCAGCCTAGGCTGAATTGACTTAACTACGTCATCTGTTGACTCGTACAGCATCATTGTGAGCCTTGCCTTTCCTACTTTGTATTCCTCAACAACTGACTTGAAAGGAAGCACAAGCTTTGCCTTCTTGTAGTACAGTGCTACGGCTGACAGACCTGGTGGTACTCCTAGCAATTTCCTTATGAACTTGTTGGCCTTTTGCTCTATCGATTCCACTGTACTGGTGTTTATTTCAAACATAAGCAGCGGCCATAGCAATTTAGGTATTAACATGAACTGGAGGCATCACAGTTTTAACTTTCCTAGGAGTCTGCTTTGGTTTATGATCTTTAGTCCTCTGCCATTTCTACTGTCTATTAAACTGCCTTTGAGTGTTTTAATGAGGCATCATACACCCTGCCAAGACTTTTAACAGGTTTTAACAGTAGGGATTCTTTGGAAACAAAGAGCCAAGGATCCAGATCCCCAGGACGACCCAAAGTCCGCTGGGAGGACAACATTAGACAATCTTTGAAGGACCGAGGACTAGAATGGAACCAGGCCAGGAGGAAGACAGCCGATAGGATAGTCTGGCGCTCTCTCTTCCAAATCTCTACACCTCACGGTAGAAGGGGAACGACTAAGTAAGTAAGTAAGATTCTTTGGGTTGAAACCATGAATGTGACCTGTGATGAATTTACCAGGATACAACGTTAAAATATCTCCAAAAATTACCGATAAAATGTATGGATAAAAATACAGTAGAACTCCATTTATCCGAACCCCAATTATCCGAACATCCAATTATCCGAACACTTTTTCCAGAAAAAAAAAATCAGGCGACACCAGTCACGTTAGACTACATTTCTGAATCTTTTGATGCGGTAAGCTTCAAATGTATGCGAGCAATTTGTAGAGGATGGGATGGGCTAATGGACGGTCACTTACGTACAGGAAGTCAGTTAGATCATAAAGTCAGTTAATATCTGGTTTACCAATCCAGCGTACGTGTGCGTTCTAGGCAGAACACTGGCTAAACAGACAGTTCAACTTAAAATAATTGTGTTTACTACTACAGCAGAATAATTTTGGTGTACAAGTATTTCTCTGTGCGATATGGCATCTTCCAGTAGGCCTAAAGCATATAAAAGGAACCGCAATGTTTTGTCAATTGAAACGAAAACAGAAATTATCAAGAGACTAGGAAAAGGTGAAACTGTGTCTTCACTTGCGAGGATTTTCAATGTTGGGAAAGCTACCGTCTCTGACATCAAAAGTAACAAGGATAAAATTAAGAGTTTTGCATCGACATTGGATAGTGAAAATGGGTCGAAGAAACGTAAAACCATGAGAAATGCGAAAGATTTGAAATTGGGAGAGGCTTTGTGTATATGGTTTGTGCAAAGAAGAAGCAAAGGAACCTATCTCTGGCTCTCTATTGTGTGAAAAGGCACTTCAGTTCAACAATCAACTTGACGGTCCTCCTGACTTTAAGGCTAGCCAGGGATGGCTAAGAAACTTTAAATCTCGTCATGGCATACGAGAATTGGAGATTCAAGGGGAATCTTTATCTAGCGATGCAACTGCCGCTGAAAATTTTAAAGAAACGTTCTTGTCTTTTTTGGGAAGAACGCGGCTATTCACTCGATGATGTGTATAATGCCGATGAGACTGGCTTATACTGGAAATCATTGCCTCAAAAATCACTTGCATCTCAGCGCGAAGCAGCTGCCCCTGGGTTTAAAAAGTGCAAAGAGAGAGTAACAATTTTGGTAGCCGCGAATGCCAGTGGAAGTCATCGTTTACCGGTGCTAATGATCGGCAAAGCCAAAAAACTACGTTGTTTAAAGAATGTGACATGTCTCCCATTGTGCTACAAAGCACAGAAGAGTGCTTGGATGAATAGTGAAATATTTCTTGATTGGTATACAAATCAGTTCATCCCAAATGTGAAGAGGTTGAGAGAACAAGAAAAGAAAACTGGAAAAGTAATTCTTCTACTGGACAATGCATCATCTCATCCAGAGACGGATACATTGAATGCAGTTGATGCAAATTTTAAAGTAATTTTTTCTGCCTCCCAATGTAACAGCACTGATTCAACCAATGGATCAGGGTGTTATAGCAAAGCTTAAAAAGATGTACAAGAAGAAAGTCCTGCGTCGTTTATTGTTGGCTGAAGATGAAGAAAGTGTGGTGGCATTTTCCAAAAAGCTTAATCTCAAAGACTGCTGCTATATATTAGCTGATGCTTGGACCACCCTGTCACAAGATAATCTCAACAAGGCTTGGAATAGATTGCTTGGGAAAGAAGGAGGAAATGAAACTACTGCAGTGGACACAAATGATGATTGTATAAATGAAGTTGTGGAACTGTTTCAAGCAATGCCCGAATTTTTGGACTGTAACAAAGATGATGCACACATGTGGCTAGAAGATGATAATGATTCTGGTTTTCAGTTTTTGAATGACGAAGAAATTTTGTCTTTTGTGCAAGAAGAAAACCAAATACATGTAGTGACCGATGACGAAGACTCCTCAGAAGTACATGTTTTACTTGTAGATTATGAAGAAAACCCAAAACGTCGACCAAGTCCTGAAGAGGCCTTTATAGCACTAGAAACAGCGATGGCTTGGTACGAGCAAGAAGATGACAGCTGTCCTACACAGCTTCTGCTGTTGAAGAGAATGCGGGACTTAGCAGCCAAAGGAGACTATCCAGTTTGGTGCAAAAGAGGATTCCTCATTATTTTAAATAGTGGGCTACATCTGTGCAAGTACATGTATACGTAAGTTGCGCCTGGTTTTGAATCGTTTGTAATGTTATTTTGAAAACATTTCTCTTTCTTAACAAAAATAATTAATACAAGTAGTACATGCACTGCTGTGTAATGAAAGATTTTGGTGATACAGTGATCTAATACAGTGTGGGTATTATTATTACAGTACAGGTAAATATGTTTTATAGTGTATTTTTCTTGTGATGGTTAATTATTTTTAGACATATGTGTACATGTACTCGATACATTATGTAATCCAATTATCCGAACATTTGATTATCCGAACGATGCTCGGTCCCATGGGGTTCGGATAAATGGAGTTCTACTGTAATGCGTAAGATACTAGGAGACATGCTCGCCCATGCCCGCCTTTCCTGCCACTATTCAAATTATCTAGTTAGACGTGCAGACGGAACGTTTACCCTTTGTAGACGGGGGGGGGGGGGGGGGGGGGGGGGGGGGGGGGGGGGGGGGGGGGCGGGGGGGAGGGGGGGTGGAGGGGGGTGGGGGGGGGGGGGGGGGAAGGGAATGAAACGGAGATCAAAAAAGGAAAGATATGACTGAACGCGTGTTTGAAGTTCGAACGGCAAAAAGACGCAATTGGGGGTGGAAGGAAAAAAAAAAATTCACGTCCCTAGTTGACACAAAGTAAGGAAATGGACAAGAAAAGGACCTTAGCTCTTATTCGAGACAGTCATTTCTTGGACGTTTTTCGATACTTGATCTTTATTTGAATGCCGCGGCAAAACACATGAGAGAAGGTTCTCGAACAAATTTCAAAAACTAAACTTGAAAAAAAAATACGTTTTTTCTTAATAATAGAGTTATGAAAATAAAACCTAGCTAGTTTGATATCCCATCTTGAGCAGAGAAATAATATGCTTTCAATTATACAGACGGATAGATAATAAGGAAGATATTGACAAAAGACTGTATTGTTCATATCAGACGAGCGACTGCACTGTTAAACAATGTCACTAAAGTTTCGAAAATTTTGGCCTTGAGCATGCAAACGTAAAAATCGAGCTGTAATTAAAGAGAGGGGAAATGGTGGAGAATTGTAGCTAAAAATAACTTAGGAGGCAGATTCGTGTAGGAAATGCATGTAGAACCAAGCGTGTTTTTTATGAAAAAACAAGTAGAGACAGACGGACTAACAGACCGTAATACATACTTGACTGAGATCTGACTGAAGTGACTTTTGGTTGTAGATTTGAAAGTTAGGGGGGAAGTCGGCGATTGGTCAACGCATTTTATAGTAGCGGGACAGAGATGTGAAATTTTGCCATTTGACATAAGTCTGTTCAGAGACGCAGTTTAAATTAATAGTGGTGTTGATTCCAGAAGAATACAAATATAGTGGGACGCCATCATACAGCCAGCAGCTCAGCTGAGTTTTGCTAGCAAATTTAACTGTGTTCTCAATTCTGAATTCTGGTAAGAATGAACAATATTTATTTTGTATATTTTAATAATTCGAGTGATTGATACTGCCATATCATAAAAATGATTACGACAAGTAAGTGTTCGCTCTAGATCCCCAGCCCAATTTCAGGGTCTAGAGACATATATACAAAGAAAATATATAGGAACGCCTAAATAAAACTATGAAAAAGGATCTAGTGTTGAGATCAGTGGAACATATCACCTATCTTATTCAATAGCAGGAAGCTATTGAACATATCTCAGATGCAATGTAGTCTTGGGGAACTAGTACTATATGAAACCAACTGGGTAAGATGTGCTGTGTGGTCAGAGAGATCTGACCCAGTCTGTGTGGTGTTTTTGTGTAGTGTTGTGTGCAGAAGTGGCTCAGGAGATAGAGTTCTGACACATGACCCAATACTTTTGTTTCAGAATTGTGAGTTTCTGTTTGGCACCAAAGCGGTGCCAAATGCTGTAGTGATATACACAAGTGGGGACCAGTGCAGTCTAACATTGTGTCAAAGCAGCAGAATATTGTACTCCAGCACGGAGAGGAAGGGCCACCAGACTCCTGTACAAGATCGACGCAGTCGAGATAAGTGAGATCTGGCCTGCTGGACATTCACCAACGAATTCACTAACAAATTACCAACGAATTACCAACGAATTATCAACTAATTTATCAACTAATCCACCAACTAATTCACCATCAATTAAAGACATACCATTGTGGGAAAATAAACTATGTATTCATCCCCTAAGTCAATGGACAATGTTTGGTAGTCATAGACTGGGAGTGATGACACCACCCCAACAGCATATCTAGTAATAAGTTCTCCTGGGACTATCTTAATATAATTACTATTAACCAGTCATTTGAAATAATTAGGTACACATATTCCATTTTATTATGTCATACAATTATGCATTCCATTTATAATTCCATAATATTTCTTATGTTCTGACCAACAAACATTTGGTTCAGAACAAATAAATTTATCAAAAGATTTAACATTTTAAACTAAAACAGCCTGAGTTAGTTCAGTGTGTTATAAATTTTATTAATATTATTAGACTTATTAAATATCTGTGTGTGTGTGTGTGTGTAATCTACCACAACACATTACATATCAGTACCCTAGACTTTTAACGTAGCTACATTCATTAGTAAAAAAGATATGTGTGAGGTCGTAAGTGGTAGTAAGAAGGGCCTTCTGTAATTCACATCTACATTTATCTCAGGAGCCTTCACAGCTGACCTCATACATCACACTAGGTAACATCAACCATACAATACCATCAAAATCCACTACATATATTGGGGTCTTGTCCAGGGATAATTAGCTTATCAGTAATATTAGGATCTCCTGGTGGGAGAATTAAATCAGGGGGACAAATTGTAAAAATTAAAAGTGTCCCTTAAAATTGAAAGTGAAAATAAAAGTTGGTGAATCTTCACAGCCAGTGGTAATTAATTAATTAATTGGTTAATTAGAATTACCTTAGTCAATAGTTAATTAGAATTACTTTAGTTATTGATTAGTTAGATTTTTACCTTGATCATTGTTATTTTGTGTGATGGCTGAGCTGGCAAAGTTCAGATCAGCTGCTGTGCTAACGGCGAAGGAAATGGGAATGGATGGTCAGGTTTTAATTCAGTATGTAACTGCTGAATGTGACAAGTATATTGAAAGGGAAGATAGGAGGGTAGCTGAAGAGAAGAGGTTACAAATTGAGGCTGATAGAGAACTTAAGAGGCTGCAGATTGAGGCTGACAAAGAGGCTAAAGCATTAGAGGCAGAAGATAAGAGAAGGGAGGCAGAAGAAAAACGACAGCAAAGGGAAGCAGAAGATAAAAGATTGACTGCCGAAAGGGAGGCAGAAGATAGAAGGTTGCAAAGGGAGCACGAATTACGACTAAGGGAGCTGGAGTTACAAGGCCATGCTCCTGAAAATGGTGCCAGCCCTTTTGCCTCAGATGCTACGCCTAGTCAGGGAGCCTCAACATCAGCTATGGGGTTTCATTTAGACCATTTTGTTGAAAAAGACGATGACATCGAGGGGTACCTCAGTCGTTTTGAATTATTAGCTACTACATATGGGTTAGAGAGAGAGAGGTGGAGTTTAAAGTTATCACAGGGACTGAGAGGTACTTCTTATGAAGTCTTCGCAAAAATGAACAGAGAAGACCAAGACAATTATGACATGCTAAAGCAGGCTTTGTTATTGAGGTACGAAAAAAATGGTGAATTTTATCGTAAGAAATTTAGAAATGCCAAACTGTTGTCTGGGGAGACATACCACCAATTCTCTGCCAGACTGGAAACCTATTTGGAGAAATGGACTGCTCTGGGGAAGACCCAAGATCTTAAAGAGATGATCATGATAGAGCAATTGAGAGAGTCCATGGCTCCAGACTTGAGAAAATTTCTCATGGAACAAGGTGCAGAGAAGTTGGGGGAGGTTTTAAATGTCGCTGAGAGGTATCAGGCAGCCCAGGCAGAGGTAAGTGGCACTAAAAAGAAGCACATAGAAACTTTTAAAGCTCCACAGCCATTTAATAAATTTGAAAATAGAGAACAGGGTAATAAAGGCAGGACAAACTTTGAACGGCCAAGAAATGACTATCGAGACAGAAACTCACAGTTCAATGACCAAAAAATACAATGAAAGAAAACCGTTTAACCAAGGAAAAAGATGGTGCAAATGGTGCAAGAAAGATAACCATAACACCGAATTTTGTAGAAGGAAACCTTCAAACATTGCTGCAATGAAGTCGGGGACTCAAAGATTAAAGGTTAATCCTAATGGACAGCAGGAACCTTATCACCCCCCAGTTTGTGAGGATGTTATTTGTAATGGGGTCACCATAAGGTGCCTTTATGATACAGGTTTGGATTATGATTCAGTTGTGAAGTCTAGCCTAGTGGACCCAAGTCAGTATACCACAGAAACAGTGGAAATACAAGGGGCGACTAAGGACATACCACTCATGACACTTCCCATCGCAAGGATAACGGTGAAAACTAGCTATGTGGAAGGAGAAATCAGAGCAGCAGTGATAGATGAACCAATCTACCCTCTGATATTGGGGTGTAGATACGTCTTCTTGGGGAATCCCGAGAGACCTGTGATCATGGCGACAGTGCAGACCAGGTCACAGAAAAAGGAGGAAGAAGGTGAACCTATAAATGCTCATCCAGAGGAGATGAGGAAGGCGCAGGCTGAGGATAGGACACTCAAGCCATGTTTTAAAAAATTGCCCAAATGCCACACTACTCCAAGGAAGGGGGAATACTTTATGAAGAACAAACTATTATACAGGAAGGCCGGAACTGGAACAAATGGTCACAACCAGCTGGTTCTTCCCACTTCATATAGGGATAAAGTGATGGAACTCGGGCATGCGATTCCCTTCAGTGGTCACATGGGGATCAGCGCCACAGGACAGCGTATAGCTTGTCATTACTTCTGGCCAGGGATAACGGAGGATATAAAAAGATATGTCAAATCCTGTCCAGAATGTCAAAGGGTAGCTCCAAAGCACTGGACTGCTCCTGCAACTCTAGGGAAAATGCCCATAGTGGGAACACCTTTTGAGAGGGTTGCAGTGGATATTGTGGGACCTCTCACTCGGACCAAGAGGAGGAACAGTTACATCCTTACTCTGGTGGACACTTGTTCTATGTGGGGAGAGGCGGTAGCCCTGCCATCAATTGATTCAAAACATGTAGCAGAGGCACTACTTACAATATTCACAAGATTAGGATTCCCGCATCAAATCTTGACTGATAATGGCTCTCAGTTCAAGGGGAAACTAACGGAAGAAGTTTTTTAAGCTATTTCAAGCCAGACACTTTCATTGTAGTCCGTACCATCCGCAAGGGAACGGCCAGGTAGAGAGGTTTAATGGGACTCTCATTTCTATCCTGAGGAAGCTGGCACACGAAAAACCGGATCTGTGGGATCAATTCCTGCCCGCCGCGTTGTTTGCGTATCGGGAGGTACCACATAGTTCAACCGGGATGGCTCCCGCAACTCTGCTATTTGGGAGGCCAATAAAAGGTCCATTAGAAGCTTTATTAAGGACCTGGACAGATGAGAAGGCAGAAGAGACTGTTACCTCATCTTATCAATACGTGAACGAACTGACCACTCGTCTGAAAGCTGGATGGAAACTGGCAAATGATAATTTGAGACAAGCCAGGAAGAAACATGCAGCATATTTTAATAGGAAGGCAAAGGACAGAGAACTAGCTGTGGGAGAGAAGGTGCTTCTTCTACTACCCGGCAGCCAGAATAAATTACAAATTGGATGGCAAGGTCCATATACGGTTCTAGAGAAGGTGTCTAGAACAAACTATAAAATTGACAAAAAGGGGAAGGAGAAAGTTTATCATGTAAACCTTTTAAAGAAGTATCTGGACAGACCACTCCAGGAAAGCACCCCCTTACTGACCTTGGCTATCGCAACTCAAATGCAAAAGGAACCACTCACCTCGCATGAATACCCATTACATCCTTGTGAAACAGCGGCACAAGTAAAAGTCAGTAAGCACCTGACTAAAAATCAGAGGGAGAGAGTTCAACAGGTTCTGGAGGAACATACAGATGTATTAACAGATAAACCAGGACATACAAATTTGCTACAGTATGACATGAAACTGGTAGACTCAAACCCAATCTGTATGAGAGCCTATTCTATTCCGTTCGCGAAGGAGAAGGCATTGAAGGAAGAAATAGATTATTTGTTGAAGGAGGGGATTATTTCACACAGTGAATCATCTTTTAGCTCCAGTGTAGTTTTGTTGAGGAAACCGTCTGGGGAACACAGACTGTGCATAGATTACAGGAAACTGAATGCTGTCACAGAAGGACAAGTGGATCCATTACCAGACACAAAACAGTTATTTGCCAGATTAAACAAGGCAAAATACTTTTCAAAGGTGGATCTTAGTAAAGGCTATTACCAGATTCCAGTGAAGCCTGAAGTGAGACCTTATTTAGCGTTTAGCACATCGGAAGGACATTATGAATTCAACATGCTACCATTCGGATTGAAAAATGCTCCGAGTGTATTTTCAAGGATGATGCGCAAACTGTTGGATCCACTGAATAACCCATGTATCACGAATTTCATGGATGATATTCTCGTCGCCAGAGAGACATTTGAAGAACACATTGACGCTCTAAAAATGTTATTTGATAGGCTTAGGGAGGCGAACTTAACTGCTAGGCCAAGAAAATGTTGTATTGGATGCAAAGAGTTGGAATTCTTGGGACACATTGTATATCAGGGTAACATGACCCCTGATCCCAAGAACTTGGAAAAACTGCAGAGAGCACCTAGACCACAAACAAAAAAGGACGTGCGATCATTCGTGTCGTTATGCGGATTTTATCAAAAATATATCAAAAATTTTTACTCTATTTGTGCTCCTCTGACTGATCTGACTCGCAAGGGACATCCAGATAAACTAATTTGGACTGCGCAATGTGAATAAGCTTTCCAAGAATTAAAGGAAAAACTCACTAGCAAGCCTATTCTCAAATTGCCTGATTTGACACAGGACTTTGTGGTGAGAACAGATGCAAGTAATGTAGGCCTCGGGGCGGCCTTGTTGCAGAGGTCATCTTCACCCGATGGGGAACTGAACCCAGTCGCTTATGCAAGCCGCAAGTTAAATAAAGCGGAACAAGAATATTCTACAAGCGAAAAGGAATGTTTAGCGTTAATCTGGGCAATAAAGAAGTTCCAAATCTATCTGTATGGTAGGACTTTTGTGGTCCAGACGGATCATCAGCCCCTGGTATTTTTATCTCAGGCTAAGCATCTAAGTACCATCAACACAATACCCAAGCATGACATAATAGCAGTCATGGGTGATTTTAACGCCAAAGTAGGTGACAACAATGATGGAGTACAAAGATATCTCGGTACTCATGGCATAGGCTGTATGAATCAAAATGGCGAAAGACTTCTAGAACTTTGTGAAATATCAAACCTCGTTGTGGCAGACACCATCTTTCCACATAAGAATATCCACAAGATAACATGGAATTCACCTGATGGCAGAACTAAGAACCAGATAGATCACTTCTGCATAAGCGCTAAATTTCGCTCATCAGTTCAAGACGTCAGAGCATACAGAGGTGCAGAGATCGGAAGTGATCATAACCTCTGCATAGCTAAACTGAGAATTAAACTGAAGAAGTTATACCAACAGAATAAAAATAGAAGAATAGATGTACACAGACGGCAATCAAATGATATAAAGGAGGAATATAATGTCAAAATGAACAACTATTTCGATGCTTTAGGCAAAATTGACAACGATATCACCACCAAGACAATCGATACTAAATGGGAACAACTGAGAACAGCAATGACAGAAGCAGCAGTAGCGACCACCGGATACCTAGTACATAAAAAGAAAAAATGGATGAGAGAAGATACTTGGGATAAAACCTACAAGAAAGGAAAACAGCAAAAACTTAAACTACTAGCGGCAAGTACACATAATGCAGTTGAATCTTGCAAACTAACTTATAACTTGTTAAATAAAGAAGTGAAGACAAAAACTCGAAGAGATAAAAGACATTTCATCAATGAACTGGCCGTAGAAGCTGAAAATGCTGCAAGAACTGGTAATAGTAGGTGCCTTTATCAAATTACAAAACAACTATGTCACCAGCCTACTGCTATGGAAACACCTGTTAAAGGTAAATTAGGGAATTCAATACCAACAGAAAAAGAACAAATGAAGAGATGGGCTGAGCACTTCATGGAGGTGCTAAACAGACCACCACCAACAGTAACACCTGATTTTAATAATGAAACATCCACAACCACCTTGCCAATAACTTGCGATGAATTCACGCTGGACGAGATCAAACAGCCGTTAAAAGATTAAAAAATTTTAAAGCTGCTGGAGTTGACGAAATTTCAGGGGAAATGATTAAAGCAGTTAATGACAACAACCTCTTGAGAATTTTAGATATTATAAATGAAGTATGGAGAGAAGAACAACCACCACAACAATGGAAAGACAGTATTATTGTAAAGTTACCGAAGAAAGGTGATCTATCAGACTGTAATAACTGGCGTGGTATATCTCTATTATCAGTACCTGGAAAATTATTATGTTGCATGATGTTAGAAAGACTTAAATTGCATGCTGACGAAAAGATCAGAGAAGAACAAGCGGGTTTCAGGCCGAAACGATCATGTATTGATCAAATATTCACACTAAGAACAATTATAGAAGAATCAGTGGAAAGGCAATCGCCACTTATTATCACCTTCGTCGATTTTCAAAAAGCCTTTGATAGTCTACACCGCCCATCATTGTGGAAGATACTTACAATCTATGGTTTTCCAACAAAATATGTGATATAATCAAAGCGCTATATGACAATGCAAGATGTTGTGTTAGAACAAATAAAGGGAATACAGAATGGTTTACAGTAGAAACAGGGGTCACCACTACTTTTTGGAATAGCTATTGATTGGGTTATGAGAAACTATACCCACAATGAACAATTGGGTATAAAATGGACAAATGGAAAATTCCTGGGGGACCTGGATTTCGCAGATGATGTAGCATTCTTAAGTTCAACACCAAGACAATCACAAGAAGCAATAAATAATTTGTGTCATCTCTCGGTTAAAATAGGTCTCCAAATAAATGCCTCTAAAACTAAAGCTATGAACTTTTCTAACGAGACCTTTGATATCATCTTGAACGGGGAAAAACCACAGAAAGTTGAAAGTTTCAATTATTTAGGCAGTAAAATGACTCAGGATGGTGACACAACAAGAGAAATCCATACTAGAATTGCTTTGGCAGCTAGCGCCTTCAATAGATTATCTAACATTTGGAAATTACGATCATTGAATATACATACCAAGCTTCGTCTGTTTAATTCAAATGTTATCTCAGTGTTAACATACGGCTTGAGAGTTGGAAAATAACAAAATCATTGGAGAACAAGCTGAATACATTCGAGAACAAATGTCTTAGAAAACTCATGAACATCAGTTGGAAAGAATTCAAGACTAATCGACAAATAAGAGAAGACTCTAGGCAGAAATATTTGTCTCCGACTATATAAGGAAACAGACGATGTCATATATCGGTCATGTCCTACGAATGCAAAACAACAGAATACCACTACAGGCGCTCACTTGGGTTCCTGAGGGTAAGAGGAAAAAAGGAAGACCAAAAGAAAAACTCAGAAGAACAATAATAAGAGAAGGAAGAACGTTGGGCCTAAATAATGTGCAAGAGCTAAGAGGAGTGGCGTCACAACGAACAACCTGGAGAGCACTGGTTTCTGCCTTATGCGCCGTGTTTGGTGCTTAAAGAATTTATTATTATTATTGTTAAGCATGAAAACGCAAGATTGTTGAGGTGGTCTTTATTATTGCAACCTTATCAGTTTATTATCGAATACATCCCAGGGTCATTGAATGTCGGTGCAGATTTCCTCAGTCGGCACCACTGTGATCAAAATTAGAGTAGTGGTAGGCGTGAGGAGAGATTTTATCTATGTGTATCACTGGTTTTGGAACTTTCCGTAGTGCATGTTCTCAGGTGGGGAGATGTGTGATGAATTTACCAGGATACAACGTTAAAATATCTCCAAAAATTACCGATAAAATGTATGGATAAAAATAATGCGTAAGATACTAGGAGACATGCTCGCCCATGCCCGCCTTTCCTGCCACCATTCAAATTATCTAGTTAGACGTGCAGACGGAACGTTTACCCTTTGTAGACGGGGGGGGGGGATGAAACGGAGATCAAAAAAGGAAAGATATGTCTGAATACGTGTTTGAAGTTCGAACGGCAAAAAGACGCAATTGGGGGTAAAAGGAAAAAAAAAAATTCACATCCCTAGTTGACACAAAGTAAGGAAATGGACAAGAAAAGGACCTTAGCTCTTATTCGAGACAGTCATTTTTTGGACGTTTTTCGATACTTGGTCTTTATTTGAATGCCGCGGCAAAACACATGAGAGAAGGTTCTCGAACAAATTTCAAAAACTAAACTTGAAAAAAAATATGTTTTTTCTTAATAATAGAGTTATGAAAATAAAACCTAGCTAGTTTGATAGCCCATCTTGAGCAGAGAAATAATATGCTTTCAATTATACAGACGGATAGATAATAAGGAAGATATTGACAAAAGACTGTATTGTTCATATCAGACGAGCGACTGCACTGTTAACCAATGTCACTAAAGTTTCGAAAATTTTGGCCTTGAGCATGCAAACGTAAAAATCGAGCTGTAATTAAAGAGAGGGGAAATGGTGGAGAATTGTAGCTAAAAATAACTTAGGAGGCAGATTCGTGTAGGAAATGCATGTAGAACCAAGCGTGTTTTTTATGAAAAAACAAGTAGAGACAGACGGACTAACAGACCGTAATACATACTTGACTGAGATCTGACTGAAGTGACTTTTGGTTGTAGATTTGAAATTTAAGGGGGAAGTCGGCGATTGGTCAACGCATTTTATAGTAGCGGGACAGAGATGTGAAATTTTGCCATTTGACATAAGTCTGTTCAGAGACGCAGTTTAAATTAATAGTGGTGTTGATTCCAGAAGAATACAAATATAATGGGACGCCATCATACAGCCAGCAGCTCAGCTGAGTTTTGCTAGCAAATTTAACTGTGTTCTCAATTCTGAATTCTGGTAAGAATGAACAATATTTATTTTGTATATTTTAATAATTCGAGTGATTGATACTGCCATATCATAAAAATGATTACGACAAGTAAGTGTTCGCTCTAGATCCCCAGCCAAAGTTCAGGGTCTAGAGACATATATACAAAGAAAATATATAGGAACGCCTAAATAAAACTATGAAAAAGGATCTAGTGTTGAGATCAGTGGAACATATCACCTATCTTATTCAATAGCAGGAAGCTATTGAACATATCTCAGATGCAATGTAGTCTTGGGGAACAAGTACTATATGAAACCAACTGGGTAAGATGTGCTGTGTGGTCAGAGAGATCTGACCCAGTCTGTGTGGTGTTGTTGTGTAGTGTTGTGTGCAGAAGTGGCTCAGGAGATAGAGTTCTGACACATGACCCAATACTTTTGTTTCAGAATTGTGAGTTTCTGTTTGGCACCAAAGCGGTGCCAAATGCTGTAGTGATATACACAAGTGGGGACCAGTGCAGTCTAACATTGTGTCAAAGCAGCAGAATATTGTACTCCAGCACGGAGAGGAAGGGCCACCAGACTCCTGTACAAGATCGACGCAGTCGAGATAAGTGAGATCTGGTCTGCTGGACATTCACCAACGAATTCACTAACGAATTACCAACGAATTACCAAAGAATTATCAACTAATTTATCAACTAATCCACCAACTAATTCACCATCAATTAAAGACATACCATTGTGGGAAAATAAACTATGTATTCATCCCCTAAGTCAATGGACAATGTTTGGTAGTCATAGACTGGGAGTGATGACACCACCCCAACAGCATATCTAGTAATAAGTTCTCCTGGGACTATCTTAATATAATTACTATTAACCAGTCATTTGAAATAATTAGGTACACATATTCCATTTTATTATGTCATACAATTATGCATTCCATTTATAATTCCATAATATTTCTTATGTTCTGACCAACAAACATTTGGTTAAGAACAAATAAATTTATCAAAAGATTTAAATTTTAAAACTAAAACAGCCTGAGTTAGTTCAGTGTGTTATAAATTTTATTAATATTATTAGACTTATTAAATATCTGTGTGTGTGTGTGTGTGTGTGTGTGTGTGTGTGTAATCTACCACAACACATTACATATCAGTACCCTAGACTTTTAACGTAGCTACATTCATTAGTAAAAAAGATATGTGTGAGGTCGTAAGTGGTAGTAAGAAGGGCCTTCTGTAATTCACATCTACATTTATCTCAGGAGCCTTCACAGCTGACCTCATACATCACACTAGGTAACATCAACCATACAATACCATCAAAATCCACTACATGATCTCAAGTGTCTTCCCTTTCCTGATTAATAGGCTTCTACACTTCTTAGGTTTGAAGCTCATTTTGCATCAATTCATCCAGGCGTGCTAACATTCTCCGGTGTTCGTCTGATGTCAGAATTGTTGCGTCATCCATGAATGCTTTAAACGGTGGCATGTGAGCTTTGAACCTTCTGCAAATCCTTCAGCCGCTTTGAGGATTACCTGCATAGCCAACACGAATAGTATTGGAGAGATGGTACATAACATCGAAATTCCAACTTGTAGGTCAAATCCACAAAAATCTGACAGAAAACCCTGCGAAATACAGCTTCAGCATTGCTGCGATTTCTTGTGGGACATGGTACATTTCCAGGGCCTGCCACAACATCTTGTGTGGAACGGATCCATACACATTAGCTAGATCCAACCAGATTACGTGGAGATTTGTTCTGTCAGACTTAGCCTTATGAAGTGCTTCCCAGATCATTGTGACATGCTGTAGACACATTGGTGTACCTGGGATACCTCTTTTCTGGATGGTAGTGTCAATGTATCCATTCTCCAGGAGGTATGTGGTGAGCCTTTTAGCCATCACTGAGATGAAATCATTGCCTTCCACATTAAGTAGTGAAATTGGCCTGAACTGACTGATGTCTGTGGAATTTTGTCCCTTAGGGATGTATACTCCACTGGCCTTTCTCCATTCTTTGCTTATAAGTTTGTTTTTCCAAGCATTTTTCAGCAAACAGAGCAGCCGTTTCAGGACTTCAGGGCATCTCTTATATACAACATATGGGACACCATTAGGACCTGGAGGTGACTTTATATATATATGTAAACACGAGACTGGAATATCTATAACTTCTTAAATTCATGTCTTATTTTTCCTATCGTCTATTTTATGGGTTTTAAATGAGCAAATATTATAGAGGACAACACATGTAAACGAGGAGGTAACAAGAATTATTACAAGTGCAAAATAGCTAACACGAAATATGAGTTTGATAGATTTGCAGTAGACTCACAACATTAAAGGAACATCGACGTTATGGCACACACAGAAGAATGACGTTTTTATCATGGACAGAGAAGAAAACAGATACAGAAGTTCTACAGGAAAGATATAATTGAAAAAAAGGATAAATGAATGGGATCAAAGTCAGACGGATAAAATATTTTGGGCATTTAAGAAGTGATAATATACTACTCAACAAAAGTTAAGGGCCACCATTCAGTTTAGACAAGGTTTATATAATTGATTGGCAAACTGTAAAGACAAGTGAAAATGTCATTAAAACTGAGCTCAGAGAAATGTGTATACATTTCTGTGTGCACTAGGTTAATTTTTTTTTAAATGTCCAAAAACTGAGTCACTTTAACCCGCACGTGAAAACTGCCATTGTTGCTGCAAAAACTCGTGGTTTTTGCAACACGCCCCACTAGTTCAAAAGGTGAAAAAGTGAGTTGAATTTGAATGCACGTGGAAAATGATCATCGGTAAAGAGTGTTCACCGTTGGCATGCAATAAATCAGTATGACAAGTGGTCGAAATGATCACTGCATTAACCATGCCACCAAGGAGAAGTCTCAGCACTGTAGACCGTGGTCGAGCCATGGCATGGATTCAGGATGGTCAATCTGTTCGTCATGTTGCAAGACGTTTAGCAGTGTCCCACTCTACCATTCAGAGACTTCTTGAGAGATTTCAAGCTACCGGACATTTGGAAAATCGACCCTGCTCACGAAGAATTATATAAACCTTGTCTAAACTGAATGCGGTCCTTAACTTTTGTCCAGTAGTATATATTGGTGAAAACTAAAATAGAAGGAAATAGAAGGACAAATATGCAAGAGGAAGACTGTTCAATATGTGAGAAGATCAAATCACAGAAAATAACTCAAGAGATGGACAGGGAAGAGTCTATCAAAGCACCATCAAGACACAAGATAGAAGACGTAGCAGATACATTGCTGGTCACCTTCCACTCAGAAATGGCACTTGATCTGATCTGAAGTCCGTACAGAGAAATCCAGATGAGAACTGAACGTGTGGCCCCAAAGTAATGTGTGGAGAAGATCTATAAAAGATCAGATGGAAATAACAAATACATTCTGAAAGTATACAAAATAGGTAGAACAGAACAGCATAAGCAGAATGCATGTTACAAGGATCCCACTCTCCATCAAAATAAAAAAGGAATTAGCCATATGTATCTGTGTGACCGGCTGGCCTACACTAGCATTATACGTGTTATAATATTATATAGAATGAGGAAAGTTACAGTTAGGAGTCATGGCTGTGAGCGGGCATTGTAGAGCAGTCCCAGAAAATAATAATGAATGGGTGTTATGCGGGGGAAGTGTGAAGTGAGAGTTGTTATCCTTGGGTTTTTTTCCATTGTTTAAGCGGAAAAGAGACGTGTGAAAAATGTCGAAAAAGAAAGACGAGTGTAAAATAGTCGAAAAAGGGACGTGTGTAAAAGAGCAAGACGTGTGTAAAAAGAAATCGGAAAAAGCGGGAAAAAGAGGAAGGTGTATAAAAGGTGGAGAAATGCGAGAAAAAGTAGAGATTTGCTAGGCATTCAGTGTTTTTAGGCAAACCAGAATGCACGGACGCTATTTTAACTGAGTGATGCCCGACCATTGGGCGCACCTCAGTCTGTAGCATAAGTTCCCTGGCTCGAGTTTCGTCTTTGAGATGATCAAGATCAGTTTTCTCTTTTGGATATAACTTACTGAAATTTTGTTTAAACGTAAGTACACGATCATGCCTATCGTATGCCTCGTTAGAAGCTAGAATTGATTTTATGAAGTGTAGAAGTCAAAACTAAATGCAGACAGAAATCGATAAGCTAGCAAATAACATTTCTACAGTAAAAGTTGAGAAGATTAATGTAGAGGCTCTTTCTCTGATTTTGACTTGCATAGAAGTGAAGGAAATATTGAAGAATTTTAAAATTGGAATTGAAAATGGAAAAACACATTTTTCCCTGTATGGATTGAAGTTGTAACCGGAAGCTTTGTTGTAGAAGACGTTGTGTAAACACCAGTTCTTGTTGAATTACGTTCAATAAACTTCTGATTGAAACTACTACATTTCACTCCGCTATATAAGTTGCTGTTTGGAAAGTTACAGTTGGATAATTTAAAAACCACTATATGATTGTTTGCTTCTCACTGACCCTAAAAGGGTAAGAATGAACCTGGAAAGAAAATTAGTTAACGTCAAGAATCTCCATCTCAGGCGGAAGGCCTGTAGCCACTTGAATAACATTGAAGAATTTATTTTTGTAATAAAAAATAATCAAGATAACTACTTGCACATTTAACTGACAAGGGCACATCATGTCCGATCTATCAATCATATATTATCACATATCTTGGCAGCGACATAGACACATTTGGAGCGACAGACAATGATATTAAAATAAGAAAATAAAAGAATAGATGATCTTTTATTGCATAGGGATATATGTGGAGATCAAAAGAAAGCAGTTCCAACACAAGAATAAGAATCTTGAACTCATATGTCAAGTCAACGATACAGACTTTCAAAAATGAATAAAGCGTAGAATAGAAGGATAGAAATGGTATAACAAAATAACAAATGTGGAACTGATGAGAAGAGCCAGACAAGAGCCGGTGGACCAAGAGTTGAGAAGAAGTCGCTGGTGATGGATCAGACACATGTTGAGAAAACCTGTTGATTGCATTAGGCCAAGATGAAAACATGAACCATATCTGTGGGTATTGCACGAAGGACGGCCAGCGACCGAGCAAAATGGAGAGAACGTTTATTGATGCCCTTCAAGATGCCAATAGTCGTGATGGTCACTGAAGGCTTTGTCAGTCAGCATACAAAGACCCATGAAGATTAATGAAGGAGGTATTATTCTGGACTTCAGAAATGAGACAACTTCTTTATAGCTGTACTCAAAATGGCTGATAAAATCAATCAATAGCTTTTAGCTTCCTAAGGTGCATAGGCCTTCAACAAACACATGCCAAGGCCTCTTGTCACGTGTCAGTAGCTCAAGTTCTTTCAAAATTCTTGCTCATCATTTCCACTTCTGTCTCCAGTTCTTTTCTCCCTGTGTTTTTTGTGTTTGTTTGTTTGTTTGTTTTTTGTCTACCTCTGCCTCTTACCCCACGGATTCCAGAATACAAGGACTGCCTTTCCCGCCAATTTTATTTTTGTCGTCCTCTCTGTTGCCTTCCTTCTAGGGTCCATAGCATGGCAGTTGTGGTGTTTATGTGAGTTTTTCTTTTTCGTGACAATAATTCCTTCCTAGGCCGGTAAATGTCTGTGTTTATTTGAAGCCTTTACACTTTACAGAAAGTGAACTCTTAGTGTTCCTCACAAGAAGTTTCATGTGGACAATTACTAATATGTGGAAATACCCAGAATGAATAAACATGATGAGATGAACCAAATACAGTGATCCTCCGGTCTTACGCTGTTCGATTAGCGGTTTTTCGATATAATGCTGTTTTTATTTTATGCAGAATGCCTATCATACGCTTTAAAAATTAGATATTACGCTGTGAGCAAAATTCCATAGGAGGCAGGAATATAATTTTCACATTCATTCAGGGTGGTGGGATGGCCAAGATGTATTAGTCATTGCTAGCACAATGAAGCATGACCTCAAAATCAAACGCAGTTCAATGGTAATCCGTAACTTATAGCAAACTCTGACTGTCACAATGTGCTTCTTAAAGAGAAAAAAATGGGACAGCAAAGTAAACACAATAAGTGTTTTTTATTTTATTTTTTTTTATTTTTTAAAGTCTTCTGCAATATCGTCTGCCCCCATTGACCAAGCAGTCGTGTTTTCTACATCTGGAGACAGAAACAGTTTTTTAACACCTACAAAACCGTCTGCTAAGCAGTCGTCTGATGTTGAAGACATCTGTAGCCACACGCGACAGAAGTAGCCGCGATTAAAGTCCTGTAATATTATTAAAATATCTTTTGTAAGTATAATACATGCATAAATATTTTGTTTGTGTTCAATATGTCTGATAACACTGGACAACAGTCAAAATGTATCCGAGACAAAAGTAGCTATTTTAAACTAATTTGGACATGCTGATCACGAATATGAACTTAAAAATCGCGAATTAGCTCTAGTTTTCAAGATCCGGGGGGTGGGGGGTCAGTAGGCTGGTGGCTTCACCTTCCCGACGTGAATGACCCAGTCCTTCTCTTTTCTATAGCCCTGGCGCGTGATTCCCCACGAGACAGGATAGCATTGAGCTCCAATTAGATGACGCAATCTGTAACAGTCACTGCAACCCCATTTCCTCCTTGTCATCATTTGTGTTGTGGATTCTGTGAGTGCAGACGTGTCGTTCAAGATGCCTCGTGAATGTGTGAACAGTGCATATTATTGTTGCTATATTTGCGGACAAATAACTTTGCTATCACAAAGGCGACATCCGTCACCTGTGAAAGCATCTACATCAAAAGATCCTGATTTCGTGCCCATTGAAGAGTCTGCACAGCCACATAAAAAAAAAAAAAAAAAAAAAAAAAAAAAAAAAATTACCCACAGGGAATTGAATGATCTAGTGGGACCCCAAGATGCAACAATAGTGAATGCAGTCAGCGACCCATAGCTGTACTGCTTGCATCAGGACCAGCGAACCAGAGCTGGTTGTAACTGTCTTTTTTTTCTTGTTGAGGTGATCACTGGCCCAAGACAGTATACATGTTGTTAGATGTGTAGTGCGAGCGTATGATGAATTGAGTGGGTGCGAATGAAGGCGCGAATGTGTTTAGGCTCGTATAGATGTAGATCCTGCAACCCATACTCTCACATGCAGTAATCAAGGATGCTTTGACACTGCAGGCATGTTTCAAGACATTTATTGACGGGAACACACATAATATCAACAGGAACAGTCAGTGTAACAAGGTCATGCTGACCTGACATCGATAGGTATACATTTGGCATTCAAAAAGGTAAACATCAGAATAGACGTGCATGGTCAATAGCAAAGTTCTTCAATAATGACAGTTCGTAACGTCGCCCTTGGCGTCTCTGACTAAACGCGTCAGATGCCTTAGTTACTATGACACACAGGTGCAACTTGGCACTCCCCGCCAATTGCACATATCAGGCTGTAGTATAATAGCCGAAAGCACAGGCCTCGTTCTGACGTCGGCCGTGTACTTCTGTTAAATAGGTTATCATCAACCCTGCAGTAATACTTATTGTAGATAGAAGTTCCGCCAATCTGCGGCTCCCACAATATATCTTCGTCACTGGATTTCTGGACAATATAAGACTAACAGTCTTGGATGGCTACCTCGAGCACAAATATATAAGTTCTGAAATGGCGGATCAGTGAGCTGCTGTTCACCCTAGGTAATCCTTTACATGTTCTGCCACCGAAAAGCGTAATAATGCATAAAGGTCGGTATTACCTGGCAAATGAATCCTCAGAACATCACAAGGAATTCTGTCGTCATCCCGACGCACAGAGATTCACTGGGGGAAAACTGCCATAGCAGTTACTTCGAAGATTCTCCCCGAAAAACAATGGACTCTTGGTCCCTTCAGAAAAACCAGGACCTCCCGGCTTCCCGGAAGTATATCTCACTCCCGCTTAAAAAACCTTCCCATAGGCCTACGCCGAACTGTCAACCTCTGACCCTAAAGGTCAAACACAATGAATGAATAAACAAGGGAAGACAACCCCTAATCAACCTGACATCGCAGGTAAAGACACAATTATTCTTATGATACAAACATAAGCAAATAACTTGACAGATGACTCCGTCGAAAATGACAGCAACACTGGTCAAGATCGCACTCCACCTCCACGTGGTGGTCCTGGAAACAGTCTGCAGCAGTGCAGTCTGGCTGAGCGAGTGCGGATCGCAATGGGAAGGCAAACCCGGTCCCTAAAAAATGCCGTGCTGAAGTCGGATGTGTTGACCGAAAGGTGCAGATATCACAGCTGAGGCGTAAACAGACACAACGCAACCACCGTCCTTTTCAGGGCGAACGAGGAAGAAGAAGAAGAAGAATGATCTAGTGAGAGATCTGGAATTGCCAAAAAAATAAAGCAGAGCTGTTGGGGTCCAGACTGCAGTAATGGAATCTTCTAGAAGAGAAGGTGCATCTGTCTGCGTTTCTTGCTTGACAAAAAGATCTGCTTCCATATTTCAAAATGACAGATAACCTCATTGCTTGCGTTGATATAGTGGGTCTGAGGCAGCACTACATATCAACTACAAAGACTTCGATTTGAGGCTGTTCATTGATTCGTCCAAGTTGAGCTTAAAAGCTGTGCTGCTCCATAATGGTAACGTTTTACCATCTGTTCCACTCGGGCATGCAGTCCACATGAAAGAAACGTACAACAACATGAAACAACTGTTACACACCATCAACTATGACAAGTATAAGTGGCAGATGTGTGGTGACCTGAAGGTCATTGCCATCTTGATGGGGCTACAGCAGGGTTACACAAAAGTTTTGCTGTTTCCTCTGTCTGTGGGACAGCCGTGATAGGACTTCCCACTACAAGAAAAAGGATTGGCCCCAATGATAATCACTTGAACCGGTGAAAAAGAATGTACTTAACGAACCACTTGTAGAATCCCACAAGATCTTGCTCCCTCCTCTCCACATCAAACTTGGACTAATGAAGAATTTAGTAAAGGCCATGGATCGAAATAGGGCAGGATTTTTATTCCTTCGTGATACATTTCCAAGACTTAGTGAGGCTAAAATCAAGGAAGATGTAGTTATCGGTCCACAGATACGCCAGCTCTTCCGAGATCAGCGTTTTGATGATATCCTCACAGGTGATGAAAAGATAGCTTGGAATGCTTTCCAGCAAGTGGCCACAAACTTTCTGGAAACAATAAGGCTGACAATTACCAGGAGCTTGTAGAAACCCTTTTGCAGCGCTACGAGAGACTAGGGTGCAACATGTCTTTGAAATTGCACTTTTACACTCTCTTCTCTGCTAACTGCGGTGCTGTCAGTGACGAGCATGGAGAACGATTTCATCAGGACATTACTATCCTCGAAAAAAGGTACCAAGGGAAATGAAATGCAGCAATGCTAGCAGACTATTGTTGGACCCTTGAGAGAGATGCTCCAGAAACTCATTACAAGCGACAGGCAAAAAGGCGTCGCTGTGAATCATTTCCGCAATGAGCATTATTATCATATGGTATGTATATGCACATGTGTAAAACTTGTTTTATAGATATTTAAAAAGCTAGAGCTAATCTGGTGTTTTAACGGCCATTTTCGTATTCAGCAGCTCAAACAACATAAAGGTAACTTCGTTTAATCTCAGATACACACAAAAAGTCAAAATGTGTTGTCCAGTGTAATTATGTGTAGTTAATAAATATTGTTACTATTGACATTTTGTTTTGTAATTTTACTTAATTTTTATACAGTTTTCTGGATCTTGTGAACTAATTAATTTGTTTTCTATTAATTGTCATTGGACATCAATTTTCATTTAGCACTTTTTTCGAATAACGCTCGATTTTTCAAGAACGAATTAACAGTGCTAAGCGAGGCATTGCTGTAACACTGACTAACAAAAAAAAACTTTTCTTTTCTTTCTCTAACATTTCTATGTTTTTCTGGTCAATTTTAATGCGCTGTTTTTAAATCTGCAAACCGTTTTTCTCTATCAGGTCGGGATCTCTAGAAATATGCAATTGAAGTTTTTTAACAACGCATACAGTATTACAACATCATTTGTACAAGAAGTATAACAGTTATGTAGGCTTGAATTTCTTTGCAGTCGACTTTCGTCGGTGAATGGCATGTGGTACATCGCGATGAAGCATTCAACAATAATCGGCAAGCATGGTCACACTCCACCGTCCTTGATAACGTGACTCCATTACGGCGATATCTTGATGGAATCATTCTCCATGTTCATCGCTGACTTCGCCAAGGTTGTCAGGGAAAAAGTTAAGATGCGAATCGAGCAAATGGATTTTGAGGGACATGTTACAGCCCATAATTATGTATGCATCTATGCACTGCTTAACAATATGCAACATAGTCGACAGATTTGTGATTTTCCAGAAAGTTATCAACGATCGATTTGAATGCCATCCATGCGCGAAGTTCCCTACCATGTAACAAGTTCTCGAATTGTTTGTCTGCAATAACTTTCCTAATCTGAGGTCCTACAAAGATACCTTCCTTTATCTTTGCATCGCTAACTTGCGGAAACTTTTCTCGAAGATAAGTGAAAGCTTTGCTCGTTTTATCTAACGCTTTTACAAAATTCTTCATGAGCCCCAACTTTATATGTAACAGTGGTAAAATGAAGGTGTCTTTGTTAACTAATGGCTCGCGTATTACATTTTTATGCCCGAGTTGCATACGATCCCGGATAGGCCACACCTTTCTTGCATAATGTTCCTGTCTGTTGCGGCTGTCCCATTCACATCGGAAGCAACAAAATTTTGTATACCCAGTCTGCATGCCCGTGAGAATTGCAATGACCTTTAGGTCTCCACAAATCCGCCATTGGTAGTCATTGTACTTTATTTTTTCCAAACGTATAGCCATATTGTCATAAGTTTCTTTCATATGAACAGAGTAGGCGACTGGAATTGATGAAAAAAATTTTCTGTTATGCAATAACACGGCTTTTAGACTAGTTTTGGAAGAATCGATGAAAAATCGCCATTCGTTGACTATGTGCTCATGACCGTTTACATCTTTGCAATAGCAAATGTCATCATCCATCTCAAAGTATTGAACAAGTTCTCTGTGTCTATGACGAAATTTAGATATCGGAGTATTGGGCGCTAAAAGATTCCATTCTTTGAGTCGCGAACCGAGTAATTCCGCTTGTCCTTTGGTAAAAGCGAGATCACGTATTAGATCTGAAAGTTCTGAATGGTTAATTAAGTAAACACCATCATTCACCGGTATGTAAGCTGAGTCAGAATTAGTTTCTAAAGCAGGTAAACTATCACTTTCTGATGGTTCATTTACGTCCAACGGATATTGTTCTGGTGGTACTTGGATCAGACACGTGATTGGATCATGAGGCACTGGTTTCGAAACCGATTCAATATTTGGATAAACCACAGACTTTCTAGTTTTAAAAGTGAAACCATGGATATTTGTCAAGCAGAAGTAACAATCAGTAGTGTGATTTGTATGTTCACGCCATATTACTGGCACGCCAAAAGGCATCGACTTATGCTTCGGCGATTTTCGTAACCAACCTGCCAATGTATCGAACAAACCGCATTTGGCTTCCAAGATTTATTTGCATCATCAACTTTCGAATCGAAATAAAGTTCATATGCTATCTTTAGTAATGGTGTAAAGTTTTTCTGGTCAACACGATCGGTAAAATATCCGCACACGTAACAGAACAGATCAGCCGAATTTCTACAACTTCTAGAAGCCATATTTTGCTCAGAATTATTTCAAAATACAGTAACTATTTGAAAAATCGCGTAACTTATGTCATGCATCTTTTAACAGTATAAAAAGTAGAATTATGTTGCTTTTTATTAATTTTTAATAAGTTATATAGTAAAAATGAAACGGAGCAAATAACGGTTTCCCAAAAATATATTTATTCACAAATATCTTAAGAACCCGACGTGATAGAGATAAACGGATTTCAGATTTGAAATCAGCGCAAGAAACTGACCCAAGAACACTTATTCTTATATAAGAAAGAAAAATGTTGTTTGTCAGTGTAATTAGCAATTCTCACAAACTTGCGTTAAAATTCATGATTTCATCACAGTTACTAAGCTCTTAAAGCTCTAAGCTCACGTATTCATGTCAGACATTTCAAGTGAGCTCGTTTTTACCAGTACGATATATATTCTGAAGTTCAAACCCGCATTATAAGATTACATTAACACTAGCAGTAATTATATGTGTGCTGCAGGCTCCACATATGTTAACTAAAACTATCAGCGAATGTTGGGATTTTTAAACCACGGCACATGTAAAGGCGTATAACCTCTAAACAGCTTTTGGTGAGCGTTGGAGAACCCATATATTTGTTTCCAAATAATTAACTTTTTAAAGTTAGATTACACGTGATTATTAAAGATGACATAACTCTTTGTATTTTTCACTAATTAGGAGGCATAACGTATGTTGTTGTTATAGCAGAGTAATACCTGCTTATGTCCCATGTAGTTTACGAGAAGAGGGAGGTTCTAAATAGACAAAGAATGCGTAGGACTTCTGCACGTTTAGGTATGTAGTAAAAGGGGACTTATATTAGGTTGTGTATAAGGGTGACAACCTCACCATGTTAAAAAGTGCCATAGAAACCAACATGTGAATGCTTGCTGCTGGCTTTAAGCAAGGGGAACAACTGCAGTGGTAGATCCATGTCCGTTAGAAGCACTACGAATGATGATGATAACCGTATATAGTGAAAATCATTTAAATGACGGAATCAACGCTTTTATGTCAGGAGGTCGATAGATCGTATAAAATAGAATGAAGTACCCTTATTTAATAGTCGCACGTGTTTTGACTACAATGGAATTAGACATAATCAGTCGATTTGATCGTACCACTGTCATACATTACAACAGTAAGTCAGAATGTTTATGTCATAGTTCTTCTTTGGCGTTCAGTTTGATGGTCATGTTAAATCTGCAAGCATGTCGCTATTCGAAGTGCACAGTCGTCTCCAGGTCTAAGCTATGGCCACATAGCTTCTGCCTCAGCTCTGCCCCATTTGGCTAGGTCTGACGTCGTAGGTCATTGTAGGCTGGGCAGTTTTTGGAGAATGCGTTCAAGTCTCTAAATTTCGGTTTCATGTGGGCATTCATTAGTGTGAGATATTCTGAAGCGATGGAGGTGGCCAAGTAAACTGCAGTGGCCGGCGCACAGACGGAAAAGGATGACCTACTGGTGGTTACGAAGCTGGTAGATTAGGTCGGATCTGATGTATATATCCCTTTATTTCTCCTGTTGGAAGTTTCATTGGTTGTTGCTGATGGTGTTAGCTCTCAATAAGACAATGGGTGGTTGAATTACTTATTTCATAGTGATTTGCAAGGAACTTAACATAACATACCAACAAAAAAAACAAACAAACAAAACAACTGAAATTGTAAGTGAAAAGGACAACATATTTTAACAACGAACAGGGCAAATAGTAACTTTTTATTGGCAACGAAAAGAAGAAAAAATATTCTATTGCAACCAGTTTGACTGACAATCTTATACGTCACACACTGGGTGAAAATAGAATTAAACATAAATAAACATAACAAACAGGAAGAGTACGTCTACTGTAGTCGTAAAAGACACTAATAAGAGTCTGTGCATGAGACTGGCATCGTCATCGTGGAAAACAAATGTCCACAGAAACAACCGGTGTTGATGTGAATGTTTGGTACAGAACTTCTACAAGGTGACACCCCACAGTGGTGGTCTCATGTATCGTGAGGAGTGTAAGTACCATGCCTACTAGCGTAAGAGATCATGTCTCTCCACAACTTCCTGTCTCCAGTACAATTGATCAATTCTGCTGTTGATTTCTTTCCATGCCACGATGTCAAACTGTCCAGTATTTGGTCTCTTTGTCTTCCCTATCTTTTTTCCTTCAATCTTACCTGTTGTTATGATGTATTCCAGCTTTCCTCTTCTCACAACATGCCCAAAAAAACGTGGATTGCTTCTTTCTAACTTTGTTTTGATTTATGATTATACAAAGGAGAATACGACGGTAGTTTCCCTTTGCTTTCCGTCGGTTTATATACGAAGGTCAAAGGAATGTATAAAAAAAAAAAAAAAAAAACTGTTGAACCAAACCTTTGGAGAAGAACCGAAGAATTGAACATGTACATGCTTTACTTTTCAAATAGTAAGTTAGCATAATTTGGTTTTTCTTTTTCAAATTGTTTCATTATAACCGAAAGTGAATCGCCTTGTTACATCCATAATATCCGTCGTGGTTTTAGACATCAGAGAACCTAGGCTTTTGATTAGAGCCTTGCGTTGTGAGGTGCCTCGTGCACAAATATATGCGTGTACATACAACATGAATAAAGTTAAAAGAGGTCTCACAAGTTCACGCTGGCCCAGGGCCTAGCAGAACCTGAAACCGCCACTGCCTATGACATCAGCTAATCACAGATAACCAGTTTAATTCAGAACGGTTTTGAGTTATTGTTGCAGAGAAAACTATACAATTCATCATCATCTCAACCCATAACCCGTCATGGGTCGTAGGGGTGCCATGGTGGAAGCATCAACAGACAGGGTCCTCCACTGCTCTCTATTCTCAGCAATGCGTACAAGTGTGGAGAAACCGTGTCCTGCCCATTCTTTGATGTTATCAGCCCAGGATTTTCTTTGCCTTCCTCTTCTCCGTTTACCTTCGACTGTTCCCTGGAGGATCGTTTTCGAAAGGGAGTCATGACGAGTTACATGCCCAAACCAGGCAAGCTTTCGACGTTTCACTATTGACAAAAGTGGTTCTTGATGGCCTGCATAGGTGTTTATCTTCTCTCTAACATAGACATTTGTTTTGTGCTCTTTATAGCAAATGCGCAAAATTCTTCTATAACATTTATGCTCGAAAGCCTGAATCCTTCGCTCCGTATCTGCAGTGAGTGTCCAGCCCTCACACCCATACAAGAGAATAGATAATACAAGTGATTTGTATAATTTGATCTTCACAGGAAAACTGATGTTACTTTTCCAGATCACATTCAACCTTGTCATGGCAGCTGAGGCCATCTCAAGTCTTGTCTTGATTTCTTTATTTGATCTTCCATCACTACATATAGTGGACCCGAGATATTTAAAGGTGTTAACTTCTTCTAACGTTTGCCCATTTAACGTAATGTTGGTCGGAACATGTTTCTTATGGCTATTCACCAATATCTTGCTTTTTTCTATATTAATTTCCATCCCATATGTTCTTGTTACTTTCTCCAGTCTAGAGGTAAGGTCTTGAAGTTCTGATTCTGTTCCAGCTATCAGATCAATATCATCAGCAAAACGTAGATTACACAGAGGTCGGCCTCCAATCGATATGGTTGATTTATAATCGTAGAGAGCCTCCTGCATAATATGTTCTAGATAAATGTTAAAGAGCACTGGTGACAGGATACATCCCTGGCGAACTCCTACAGTTGTTTTGAAAAATTCTCCAATGTCATTGCTTGCAAAAACAGCACTGCTTGCGTCCTTGTATAGTGCTTCAATGATATCTATGATGTTGGTATCAAAATTGAATTTTCTCATTATTTGCCATAAACCTTCATGCCAGACTCGATCGAAGGCTTTTGTGAAATCGATGAAGTTATGGTATAAATCATGTTGATGCTGGAGATGTTTTTCGATCAGTAATCTAATATTGAAGATTTGTTCTGAGGTACTTCTTTTTGGTCTAAAGCCAGCCTGTTTCTCTGACAAGATTTCTTCTGATTTCTGTTTTATTCTGTTCAAAAGTATCCTTAACATCACCTTACTTGGATGACTAATAAGGCTAATGGTTCTGTAGTTCTTGCACATTTTTAGATTTCCTTTCTTTGGAAGCGGTATTACTAATGACTGCGTCCATACAATTAAATAACGGTTATTAACCACGTGAACAGCTATGTATCACGGTCTAGCAACATCATCATCATCACCCCTCTGATCCTCGTGGAGCATAGACCTTCAACAAACATATGTCAAGTCTTCTTGTCCCGTGCCATCAGCTCATGGTCTTTCCATGAATGATTCCCTTTCATCTCCAGCTCTCTTCTCTATGTATTCTTTTTGTCTTCCATTGTCTCTCTTACCATGGGGGTTCCAGAACACGGAGTGCCTTATAATGCTATCAACAGGTTTCTCAGTATGATAAATGTAGCTTCTTGGTTGTCATATGTGTTGTTCTCCATGTTTCAGTTCCATACAATAAGACTGACTTGAGTTGAAGATTTCGAATTTTTTGTGTTGTACTTGATTTCTCTTGATCTCTATATATTTCTCAGTGCAATGAAAACTCCTCTTGCTGTTTGTAATCTTATTGTTTCATATCGTTGTCTGTCCCTCCAACTTTGTCTACATTTGTGTACGATTCTACATCTTGTAGTGGCGTGTCTTCATGTTCAGTAATGTTATCGTTCCCTGCATATATTCTCGTTATCTTTTCCTAGTGTAATTTTAGACTCACTTGTTGCGACAAGTATTTTCACTTTGTCCTGCATCTGGTTACGGTTATGGAACAGAAGAGCCAGGTCATCGAAACATCTTGATCACAGTACTGTTTTGTAAGATTCCACTGAAATTAAATCCTGTTTGTTGAAGTCGATGTTAGAGAAAAACAAAACTACTAAATAACTAAAATCAGCTCATGGAATAACTGTGTACCACAGTCCGGGAACACGGACAACTAAAAGCCACTGTTTGGGAACATGGACTACTAACAGCCACTGTTCTGGAACATGGACAACTAAAAGCCACTGTTCAGGAACATGGACAACTAAAAGCCACTGTTGAGGAACATGGATAAATGAAAGAAATTGTTCTGGAACATGGACACATATAAGCCGCTGTGTGGGAATATGGACAACTAGAAGCCTCAGTGTGGGAACATGGACAACTAAAACCAACTGTTCGGGAACATGGACAACCAGAAGCCACTGTGTGGGAACATGGATAACTAAAAGTCACTGTTCGAGAACATGGACAAGTAAAAACCACTGTTCAGAAACATGGACAACTAAAAGCCACTGTTCAGGAACATGGACAACTAAAAGCCATTTTTCGGGAACATGGATAACTAAAAGACACTGTTCAAGAACATAGGCAATTAAAAGCCACTGTTCGGGAACATGGAAAACTAAAAACCCCTGTTCAGAAACATGGACAACTAAAAGCCACTGTTCAGGAATATGGACAACTAAAATCCACTGTTCAAGAACATGGACAACTAAAAGCCATCGTTCTGGAACACGGACAACTGAAAGCCACTGTTCTAGAACATGGACAACAAAAAGCCACTGTTCTGGAACATGGACAACTAAAAGCCACTGTTCTGGAACATGGACAAATATAAGCCGCTGTGTAGGAACATGGGCAACTAGAAGCCACTGTGTGGGAATATGGACAACTAAAACCAACAGTTCGGGAACATGGACAACCAGACGCCACTGTGTAGGAACATATACAACTAGAAGCCACTGTGTGGAACATGGATAACTAGAAGCCACTGTTCGAGAACATGGACAACTAAAAGCCACTGGTCAGGAACATGGACAACTAAAAGCCATTGTTCAGAAACATGAACAACTAAAAACCACTGTGTGGGAACATGGACAAATAAAAGCCACTGTTCAGGAACTTCTTCTTCTTCTTCCATCCTTAGCCATCAACCGGCAAAGCAGTATGTGGCCAGTACGCCTAGTGGCATCTTAGGGCAACAACAAATTGATCAATCTATCGCTGTTTCCACCACGCCTAGTGGCGTCTTTGTGGAACAAAAACAGACCAAACAATCTATCATTGTTTCCGTAATCAGATTGGTTGGCAAGCAGGTGATCAGCCCACTGTGCGAAGTTTTTTACGGGATGGGGTAAACAGCCCCATGCCCATACCCTCCTTAGTCGCCTTTTACGACATGCGTGGTAGGGTGCAGTGTTACTATTCTTTGCTCCCCTTTCGGGCCCCGGTAACACACGGGTGTGTTCAGGAACACGGACAATTAAAAGCCACTGTTCAAGAACATGGACAACTAAAAACCACTGTTCAGAAACATGGACAACTAAAAGCCACTGTTCAGGAACATAGACAACTAAAAGCCATTTTTCGGGAACATGGAAAAGTGAAAGCCACTTCTCAGGAACACGGACAACTAAAAGGCACTGTTCAGGAACATGGATAACTAAAAGACACTGTTCAAGAACATGGGTAATTAAAAGCCACTGTTCGGGAACATGGAAAACTAAAAACCACAGTTCAGAAACATGGACAACTAAAAGCCAC
This sequence comes from Oreohelix idahoensis, assembly GCA_024509875.1. NCBI lineage: Eukaryota > Metazoa > Mollusca > Gastropoda > Stylommatophora > Oreohelicidae > Oreohelix > Oreohelix idahoensis. The sequence goes on along the minus strand of JAMPIV010002278.1, from coordinate 58,083 downwards.
TGTTCAGGAATATGGAACACTAAAATCCACTGTTCAAGAACATGGACAACTAAAAGCAATTGTTCTGGAACACGGACAACTGAAAGCCACTATTCTAGAACATGGACAACTAAAAGCCACTGTTCTGGAACATGGACAACTAAAAGCCACTGTTCTGGAACATGGACAAATATATGCCGCTGTGTGGGAACATGGGCAAATAGAAGCCACTGTGTGGGAACAAGGACAACTAAAACCAACAGTTCGGGAACATGGACAACCAGAAGCCACTGTGTAGGAACATATACAACTAGAAGCCACTGTGTGGGAACATGGATAACTAGAAGCCACTGTTCAAAACATGGACAACTAAAAGCCACTGGTCAGGAACATGGACAACTAAAAGCCATTATTCAGTAACATGGACAACTAAAAACCACTGTGTGGGAAAATTGACAAATAAAACCCACTGTGTGGGAACATGGACATCTAAAAGCTACCGTTCGGTAGCATGGACAACTAGAAGCCACTGTTCGGGAACATGGACAACTAAAGCCACAGTTCTTGAACATGGACAACTAAAAGGAACTGTTCAGTAACTTGGACAACTAGAAGCCACTGTGTGGGAACATGGACAAATAAAAGCCACTGTGTGGGAACAAGCAGAACTAAAAGCCATTGTGTGGGAGCATGGACAACTAAAAGCCACTGTGTAGGAACATAGACAACTAGAAACCGCTGAGTGGGAACATGGACAACTAAAAGCCACGGTTCAGGAACATGGACAACTAGAAGCCAATGTGCGAGAACATTGACAACTAGAAGCCATTGTGTTGGAACATGGAAAACTAAAAGCCTCTGTTCGAGAACATGGACAACTAAAACCCACTGTTCAGGAACAAGGACAAATAAAAGCCACTTTGTGGGGACATGGACAACTAGAAGCCACTGTGTGGAAACATGGACAACTAATAGACACTGTTCAGCAAGATGGATAACTAAAAGAAACTGTTCAGGAACATCGACAACTAGAAGCCACTGTTCAGGAACATGGACAACTAAATGAAACTGTTCTGGAACATGGACAAATAAAAGCCACCCTATGGAAACATGGACACCTAGAAGCCACTGTGTGGGAATATGGAAAACTAAGAGCCACTGTTCCGGAACATGGGCAACTAAAAGCCACTGGTCAGGTTCATAAACAACTAGAAGCTTTTTTTCGGGAACATGTACAACTATAAACCACTTGTCAGGAACAAGAACAACTAAAAGCCACTTTTCGGGAACATTGACAACTAGAAGCCACTGTGTTGGAACATGGACAACTAAAAGCCACTGTGTGGGAACATGGAATACTAAAAGCCACTTTCCGGGAAAGTTACCAACTGAAAGCCGCTGTGTAAGGACATGGACAAATAAAAGTCAATGTTCGGGAACATGGAAAACTAAAACCCAATGTTCATGAACATGAACAACTAAAAGCAACTTTGTGGGAACATAGACAACTACAAGATACTGAGTGGGAATATGGACAACTAAAAGCCACTGTTCAGGAACATATAATATTCAAAGCAACTGTTCAGAAACATGAAAAGCTAGAAGCTACTTTTCATGAACATGGACAACTAAAAGCCACTGTTCAGGAACATGGACAACTAAAAGTCAATGTTCGGTAACATGGATTCCAAAAAACCACTGTTCAGCAACATGAAAAGGTAGAAGCTACTGTGCATGAACATGGACAACTAAAAGCCACTGTTCAGGAACATGGATAACTAAAAGTCACTGTTCGGTAACATGGATTCCAAAAAACCACTGTTCAGGAACATGAACAACTAGAAGCTACTGTTCAGGAACATGGACAACTAAAAGCCACTGTGTGGGAACATGGACAATTAGAAGCCACTCTGTGGGAAAATTGACCACTAAAAGCCACTGTTCGGGAACATGGACAACTAAATCCACCGTTCAGGAACATGAAAAACTAAAAGCCACTGTTCGGGAACATGGACAACTAAAAGCCACTATTGCAAAACGTGGACAACTAAAAGCCACTGTATGGGAACATGGACAACTAAAAGCAACTGTTCAGGAACATGGACAACTAAAAGTCATTGTTCAGGAACATGGACAACTAAAAGCTACTTTTCGGGAACATGGACAACTAAAAGCCACTGCGTGGGAACATGACAAGTAAAAGCCACTGTGTGGTAACGTGGACAAAAAGCCACTGTTCAAGAACATGGAAAAGTAGAAGGCACTGGTCGGGAACATGGACTACTAAAAGCCAATTTCCTGGTTTATGGACAACTAAAAGCTACTGTTTGAGAACATAGAAAAATAGAAACCACTGTTCGAGAACATGGACAACTAAAAGCCACTGTTCGGGAACATGGACAACTAAAAGCCACTTTTCCGGAACATGAGCAACTAAAAGCCAATGTTCAGGAACATGGACCTCAAAAAGCCACTGTTCTGGAACATGGACAATTAAAAGCCACTGTTCGGGAACATGGACAACTAAAAGCCACTCTGCAGAGCTGCCATTATGTATACGGTCATTTTGTACCATCCCAGTCATTTCTGGACAGAAGGTTAACATTAACCTTTGTCGGCGGTATCCAAGGATGTTTGGTTTCAACCTATTATTTGTCTGGATTGTTGGCGTCTTAATGTCCTGTTACATATGCTTGTGACATGAAAATTGAGCACCTTGATCAATCCACTTTATTCTCATCGGCACCCCTCATTCTTTTTCAACCTAATCGCGCAAACGTGGTTTCCCACAGGCTTCCTAATTAAGCATGCAAGTTAAATTACGCATAAGCCAGGCCTTTCGCTAATCGGGCTTATTTCTATTTTAGCCACGCCTATTTTCTTTTCTCTATGTCTTACAGACACTAGGAATGTTTACAAACAGACCCATTAGCTAGTCCAGAGCCGTTAACTGTATTATCACGCGAACGATTGGGCAATCGCTGAAATAGTGACAGATCTGAGAATGAGTCGTCTAATAGTAAATTCAAGGGCGTTAAGACAAAAGACGTACTTTCAATAAACACATTAGTCAGGGGGAATTAACCCGAGAAAAGGGGAGATAATCACAGTTACCCCCACCCACATCCGTTTGTTCGGAACTTAATTAGCTACAGTGAGGGCCGCCAGATCAAAAGGAAGTCCGCTCGCTAACGAAGAGTCCGCGGTCGGCATAAGCGTGAAAAATAGCTTTCATTTAGAAATCGACCGCAGATTCCCCCAATACACGGGCAGAGGCGATAAATCTCGCATGTAGCTAACGATTTTTACCCATTTAATATATACCCATCTCTTAAAAATTCAGTTATCAGTCTGCCTCAGGAAGTGTTGATATTCTAGCTCGACATCTTGGATTTTTAAAAATAGAGAATTACTTAGATTCGTGGAGAATTCATTTTTCTGTGTTGCGGCTGGTCATACCCTTGCGATCCAGCGGGGTTTTTTGGTCTTATGTCGATATGGCATTACGGTCTTAGGTTCCTAAACCTCCAGACATTGTTTGTGAAATCTGATTTTTGTGACCCTGTGTGGTCCACCTTCTCCATCCATCAGAGTGGTTAAAAAACCAGAACACTACAATTTAAAAGTTAAATGATAACTGGAACGGGACTATACCAGAAGATTTTTCCATCTAGATACATATGAATATTACTGGCCTGATGTGGCAGAACTTACAGCAATATTTTTAAAAACCATTTGACAGTAAAGTTTTCTTACCACGGAATTATACTCGAGAGAATTCACGGGTCATACTCGGCTATTTCCCTCCTAAACACAGCCTAGGAGTAACATTCTGTTTTACACATTTCATTACGACAGAGAGAGCCACAGCCATTGGAGGCTAGACCACACCGGAACAATATATAAACTTATAAATTTCCAGGACAGTGCCACCACATAAAAAAAACGTATTCCAAACCAATACCTGCAGTAAGGAAAGGAATAGCCAGGAAAATAATCAAAGCATCAATTCAGTGACTCCCGGAAAATAGCAGTCAGCATAACCGGAGAGTCTGGGGCTGAACTTGAATAATAATATGACTCTGAATAGTCGTAATAACTGTTTGCTTTAAATTCCGTGAAATGTATGCAGCGTCGACAGTGGGGTAAGCAAATCTGAAAGTGGGCCACTGTATGTATGTAGTGAATTAACGGAACGAAAGAAACTTATTTCTTAAGTTAATACTAATATACCCTCTTCTTTTTTTTTCTCTCACTAATCTGAGTGTTCACGGGATACGTTAAATTAAGGACTTATCTTTACCCATCCTGACTACTCCCTACTCCCATTGTTAATTATTTTGATCTTTTGGGTAAATTACCTCTGTTGGGATCTTTCCTAATTTCCCTATGCAAGAGGGAGGGCCTATTAGATTTATATTTTCATTTCTCTTACGTAAACTAAAATTTATCGATGTAATGCTTTTCTTGATGTTGTGGTATTTCTAGTGAAAAATAAACTAAATAAACCTTAAGCTATAGTGTTGGTCAAAACCCCTGCCCATATATGTGATCCATAGTTTATCTGTTTTTCACATCTGTACGTATTTCTGTCACAAAATTGTGTGTACGTGAGGGTAGTGTAATTTGAATCTGTACCAAGTGAGAAAGTGCGTCTAATTTTTTTAAATAGAGTCGTAAAAGATAGGCTGGATTAGAGCAATTACTCAATCCAAAACTGCTCTTTGTCTTACACCATTTCTCCTCGTGAAACAGGAACTATTTCTTACACCTTCCTCTTACATAGCTATCACTATCACCTCTGCTAGTACGGCACCATAAATACCTCAGTCCTCTCTTCTCAAAATTTACGACATAAATGGGTTGGCTCGTTTCCGGGATTTTGAGCTAGATCTTGAACTAGTACCACAGAAAGGGTGCGTAGTCCTGAGATCATATTTTTTTCTCTCTTCTCTTTCTTTCTCAAGCGACTAAGATAGAGTGTGTTGTGACTTGTCTTGTGAGTTAAGGAGTATTAAAATAAATTATCCCCTAGACAAACGTTATTAAGTTACTGGGTGTTTGACCACACACACATATAGGATTGTTTTGTTCCACAGCATAATAGAATTACTTCCAACTTGGTTTTTGATAAATAATCTATGCCAGATATATAATATATGATAATTTTGTAAGAGACCGCTGGATCGCGTAATTGTTTATCAATCACTAGGTTTTTTTTTGAAGTTAGCAGAGTTGAGCTAAGCAAAGGACGTCATTCTGACTTTTAAGTCTAGTTAATAACGTCCCTTCTCTTAACGGACTTCAGGTGAGGCGAGTTTTGGGTTGTTTGTTTCTAAAAATAAAGGAAATTTTTTTTCTCCTTAAATTTTTTAGAATATATTTTAAAAAAATGTTTTCTCCACCGTTAGTAATAGTAGATTTGTCCAGTTGTTAGCTGATCTACCATTTATTTGGCTTAGTCGTCTGCATTAGGAGCCTAGCGCCAGTTAATATCAGCGATAGATTGGGAAACTGATAACAGGAGGAGGCATCTCAGGTAAATAATATTATATTTTTGTGGGTTTTTCTCGTAAGCGGCTAAGGATAGAGTTTTTTTCTCTCCTTCTTTTCTTCTTCTTTCCTCGGCTTAGCGGCATTCAGTTTTTTGACATGGCTGAACGTGTTAAACTTAGAGCAATGCTAAGAGAGGAGGCGAGGGAAACAGGATTGCAAGGAGAAGAAGTGACCGCGTTCGTCAATGAAGAACTTGACAGATATGACGCGGAGAAGAAGGCAGCAGAAGCTAGGGAGAAGGAAGCACAAGATAGAGCAGCAGCTAGGGAGAAAGAAGCGGAAGATCGTCAATTGGAACAGAAGAAAATTGAGGCAGAGATAGAAGCCCGCAGGAGCGAACGAAAGAGAGAGGGAGAGACAGCTTGAATTGGCACTTAAGGCCCTAGAGGTACAAAGTCGGGGTGCTATGACTTCCTCCAGCAATGGAGAGTCTCCACCCCAGTCACAGTCAACTGATCTCTCCAGCACTCAATCTTCTCAACTAACAGCGATGTCTTTTGCCCTGTAATCCTCCCCAAGCCCCAATGAGAAAATTTATAAGTTTCGAGATAAATTTGAGAGAATGGCAAATCTGTATGGGTTAGAAGGTTCCCGGTGGTGCCTAAAACTTTCACAGGCTTTAAAAGTGTGGCAGTTAGGGAACGATTTACAGTCAAATGGAATGAATAAGGAGAATTATGAATGGGAAGGTTCAGAGACAGAGTAGAAAAACGGGTTGCGCAAACAATGATGCGCATGACAGTGGTGAACGATAATCCAGTGAAGCGCACGCTTTCTCAGCAGGCAGTCCAGGAGCGTGAGGTAGAGAGTGAAGTCGCAGGTACGCGAGTAGCCATGTTGAAGGCAGTATTCAAGTAGTTTAGGTGATGAATATTTCACGGACAAGAAGTAGTTTGGGTAATGATTAACCCAAAATATTGAATAGTGAGAATTCTTGTCTAGAAGGAGAAACGGTGTGAGTTAGATTTTATTCAGAAAGGGAAAAGGTTTGTAGAGTGAATTACAATACATATAGACAGTAGTCATATTCTTCAGTGATGAAAGGGAAAGTAACAACCCCGGCGAGGTCCGGTTCCATCAATATAACCTGAACACTGAGATGATATGTAACAATAAAGTAGGAAACTGTTAGAAAGAAAGAACAGAAGTAGAGACTATAGCACCTGAATGATCATTGATGGTTGACGGTCATAAGGTGTAGATATAACGAGAGAGAGAGTGAGGAAAGGAATAAACCTTAAGGAAGAACTAACATATTACATTATTATATGATGGACCACGATTGTGGAAGTCAGAGCAGACAGCAATGATCTTCTCGTATGTAAATAAACAGTATTCAAATTACTATGGCGTTATCGCATCACGTGCTGTGTGTGTCAGTTGTGGTTATGCAGCACATCATTGCTAACCACAGAGGTAAAAGAATCTGGACAGACATTGCCATATAATATGATCCATGATACAGCGACCAGGCTGTCACAAAAGGTACCGCTTATGACGTGTACGTAAAACTGGGAAGCAGCCATTAAGACAACTACGACATGGTAAAGAAGGCTTTACCTGTACGTTTCGAAATGAACGCTCGCAAATTTCTGCAAATGTTCAGAAACAGCCGAAAGGAGAGCACTGACACATTTCAGCAGTTCTCTTCACGCCTGAAGGGCTAATTGACAAAGTGCATGGAACTTTCCGAGCTTTCCCTCACTTATGAAGGACTTCAGGAACTTGTTCTTACAGAACAAATAAAAACCACTTTGTCGAACGAAACCCGTAGATTCTTAGCTGAACAAGGCGCAGTAAAGTTGGATGACATCCTCAATAAGGCGGAACGTTACGTAAATGGGTTGGCCGAGCTTCCCAGCACTAAACGCAAACCAACAGATGAGCTTTCTCGGAAAAATAATCTAGAGCAGTCTTCTCATTCTTCCCATCACTATAACCAACGAGAAACTGTACCCCAGAGACCTCCCCAGGAAAAATCGAAATTCTACAAATCCCGATATCCCACCATCAACAATAATCCTGATCAACCCACACGGCCTGCATGGCAGCGCGGCCACAAAGGTCAAGACAAAGGAAAGACCCCTGCGCAAGGGACGTCTGATCAGGGCAAGCACACCGGGCCTAATTGCATCGGATGCTTGCAATTAGCCTTGCAAGGAAGAATTAGTGTCAGTGATTCTCAACCTGAGGGAGAGAGGCCCTTAACGCGAGGAACTGTTATTTTGAACGGTACTTCGACATCTTGTTTGTTTGACACAGGTTTATCTTTTTATTGTATTGTCGCAAGGCATTTGGTCAGACCTGGTCAAGAAGAAACCGTCAAACTATGTGGAGTTTTCAAGAGTGATGCACCCAGGATGCTTGCCATCGCATTGGTGGAGATACACTCTGATTTTGTCAGAGGTGTTATCAAAGCGGCCATTATGGATGATCCTATCTACCCAGTCACACTTGGTTGTAAATACGTGTTTATTCGGAGACCGAAAGAGCCAATTGTGGCAGCAGTAACCACAAGAGGGCAAGCCCAGAAGGAACGGGAGCCTACGCCTAATATGTTACCGACGGAACTAAAAGAGGTGCAACAAAAGGACCCTACTCTGGAGCCATGCTTTAGAAAACTGCTCATAGCCAAGGACCCCAGACACAACGCAGACATCTTCTCTAAGGACGGCGTATTGTATAGTAGAACGGGCGACCCTGATCAAGGGCATAATCAGCTCATAGTACCGAAACCAGATCTTAGAGATGGGGCACTCTCTTCCCTTTAGCGGACATATGGGAGAAAACGCCACTATTCAGCGAATATCGACTCACTATTGGTGGCCAGGAATGAACACTGATATTATCAGATATGTGAAATCCTGCGCCCAGTGCCAACGTGTGGCACTCAAGCATTGGACACCCCCTATTCCATGGGTGACATGCCAGTAGTGGGGACTCCATTTGAACGGGTTGCTGTCGACATTGTAGGACCCAAGAAAGGAATAAAAGAAGGCACAGGTTTATCCTGACCTTAGTCGACACATGCACTTTGTGGGCAGAAGCTATACCGCTAACATGCACGGATTCCAAGCATGTCGCAGAAGTCCTCGTACAAATTGTTATACGGTTGGGATTCCCTCAACAAGATTTGACGGATAACGGATCCCAATTCCGTAGCCTGTTAATGGAGATCTTTAAGATCTTTAGGGCCAAGCACATCAACACAAGCCCCACCCATGCGGCCGGAAATGGGCTCGTGGAGCGCTTCAACGGCAGTCTCACCATGATGTTACATAAGCTGGGACAAGAGAAACCTGAAGATTGGGACCTTTTCATTCCTGCAGCCTTATTCGCTTTGTGATGAATTTACCATGATACAACGTTAAAATATCTCCAAAAATAACGATAAAATGTAGGGATAAAAAAAATAATGCGTAAGATACTAGGAGACATGATCGCCCATGCCCGCCTTTTCTTACCCGCCATTTAAAACTAACGAGTTAGACGTACAGACGAAACGTTTACCCTTTGTAGTCGGGAGAGAAACGGAGAACACAAAAGGTAAAATATGACTGAACACGTGTTTGAAGATAGCAAGGCTAAAAGACGCAATTGGTAGTAAAAGAAAAAAAATTCACGTCACTAGTTGACACAATGTAAGGAAATGGACAAAAAACGACTTTAGCTCTTGTCAGAAACAGTCATTTCTTGGACTTTTACGATACTTGGTTGTTATTTGAATTCAGCGGCAAACGCCGTGGAGAAGGATCTCGAACATATTTAAAAAAAAAAAAAAAAAAAAACTAACCTTGAAAAAGTAACTTTTTCTTAATAATAATGTTATGAATATAAAACCTAGCTAGTTTGAGCAGAGAACTAATATACTTTAAATTATACAGACGGATAGATAATAAAGAAGATATTGACAAAAGACTGCGTTGTTCATATCAGACTAGCGACTGCACTGTTAAAAAAATTTCATTAAAGTTTCAAATTTGCGTCCTTGATGCAGATGCCAAAATCGAGCTGTAATGAAAGAGAGGGGGTAAGGTGGAGAATTGTAGCTAAAAATAACTTCGGAGGCAGAAGTGTGTAGGGTATTGCATGGAGTTGGCCCAAGAACCAAGCGTGTTTTTTATGAAAAAACAAGTAGAGACAGACGGACCAACAGACAATAATACATACTTGACTGAGAGCTGACTGAAATTTGACTTTTGGTTGTAGATTTGAAAGTTAGGGGGGAGTCTGTGATTGGATGAATGAAATCATAGTAGCGAGGTAGAGGCACACATTTTGCCATTCGTTACAAGACTGTCCAGAGACACAGTGGTTTATTGCCTGTGGTGTTGTTTCCAGAAGTATTTCTATACATTTAGTGGGACGCCATCAGATAGCCAGCAGCTCAGCTGAGTTTTGCTAGAAATTAACTGTGTTCTCAATTCTGAATTCTGGTAAGAATGAAAGCATTTCTTTTGTATATTTTAATATTTCGAGTGATTGATACTGCCATATCATAAAATGATTACGACAAGTAAGTGTTCGCTCTAGGTCCCCAGCCCAAGTTCAGGGTCTAGAGACAAACAAAATATATGGACGCCTAACTAAGACTATGAAAGGCGGATCTATTGTTGAGATCAGTGGGAACATATCACATATCTTATTGAATAGAAGGAAACTACTGAACATATCTCAGATGCAATGCAGTCTTGGGGAACTAGTACTATATGAAAACAACTGGGTAAGAGGTGCTGTGTGGTCAGAGAGATCTGACCCAGTCTGTGTGGTGTTGTTGTGTAGTGTTGTGTGCAGAAGTGGCTCAGTAGGTAGAGTTCTGACCCATGCCACAAAACTTTTATTTCAGAATTGTGAGTTTCTGTTTGGCACCGAAGAGGTGCCAAATGCTGTTGTGAAATACACAAGCGTGGACCAGTGCAGTCTAACATTGTGTCAGAGCAGCCGAATATTGTACTCCAGCAACGGAGAGGAGGGGCCACCAGACTCCTGTACAAGATCGACGCAGTCGAGATACGTGAGATTCTGGCCTGCTGGAAATTCACCAACTAATTCACCAACTAATTCACCATTTAATAAAGACATACCATTGTGGGAAAATAAACCATGTATTCATCCCATAAGTCAATGGACAATGTTTTGGTAGTCACAGATTGGGCGTGATGATACCACCCCAACAGTACATTCGGTAATAATTCTCCTGGGACAATCTAATATAATAAAGATTAACCAGTCTTTTAAAATACTTATGTGCACACATCCATTTTATTATGTCATATAATTATGCATTCCATTTATAACTCCATAATATTTCATATGTTCTGACCAACAAACATTGGTTCAGAACAAATAAATTTAACAAAAGATTTAATATTTAAAACTAAAACAGCCTGAGTTAGCTCAGTGTGTTATAAATTATTATTATTATTATTATTATTATTAGACTTATTAAATATCTGTGTGTGTGTGGGTATTCTACTACAACACATTACATTTCAGTACCCTAGACTTTTAACGTAGCTACATTCATATTAGTAGAGAAAAAAAGATATGTTTGAGGTCGCAAGTGGTAGTAACAAGGGCCTTCTGTAATTCACATCTACATTTATCTCAGCAGCCTTCACAGCTGACCTCATACATTACACTAGGTAACATCACAACCATACAATACCATCAAAATCTACTACAAATATTGGGGGCTCGTCCGGGATAATTAGTTTATCATAAATATTAGGATCTCGTGGTGGGAGAATTAAACTAGGGGGACAAATTGTAAAAATTTAAAAGTGTCCCTTAAAATATAAAAGTGGAAAATCAAAGTTGGTGAATCTTCACAGCCAGTGGTAATTGATTAATTAATTAATTAATTAGAATTACCTTGGCCAATTTAATTAATTAGAATTACCTTGGTCTATTTATTAATTAGAATTACCTGTCATTTGATAATTAGAATTACATGTCATTAAGTAATTAGATTTACCTGGGTCATTGTTATTTTGTCTGATGGCTGACCTGGCAAAATTCAGATCAGCTGCTGTGCTAACGGCGAGGGAGATGAACATGGGAGGTCAGGCTTTAATTCAGTATGTGACTTCTGAATGTGACAAGTATATTGAAAGGGAAGATAGGAGGTTAGCTGAAGAGAAGAGGTTACAAATTGAGGCTGATAGAGAACTTAAGAGGCTGCAGATTGAGGCAGAAGAAAAACGACAGCAAAGGGAGGCAGAAGATAAAAAGGCCGAAAGGGAGGCAGAAGATAAAAAGGCCGAAAGGGAAGCAGAAGATAGAAGGTTGCAAAGGGAGCATGAATTACGACTAAGGGAGCTGGAATTACAAGGCCATGCTCCTGAAAATGGTGCCAGCCCTTTTGCCTCAGATGCTGCAGCTAGTCAGGGTGCCTCAAACTCAGCTATGGTGTTTCATTTAGACCATTTTGTTGAGAAATACGATGACATTGAGGGGTACCTCAGTCGTTTTGAATTATTAGCTACTACATATGGGTTAGAGAGAGAGAGAGCGGTGGAGTCTAAAGTTATCACAGGGACTGAGAGGTACTTCTTATGAAGTCTTTGCTAAAATGAGTAGAGAAGACCAAGACAATTATGACATGTTAAAGCAGGCTTTGTTATTGAGATACGAAAAACATGGTGAATTTTATCGTAAGAAATTTAGAAATGCCAAACTGTTGTCTGGGGAGACATACCACCAATTCTCCGCCAGACTGGAAACCTATTTGGAGAAATGGACTGCTCTGGGGAAGACCCAAGATCTTAAAGAAATGATCATGATAGAGCAATTAAGAGAGTCCATGGCTCCAGACTTGAGAAAATTTCTCATGGAACAAGGTGCAGAGATGTTGGGGGAGGTTTTAAATGTCGCTGAGAGGTATCAGGCAGCCCAGGCAGAGGTAAGTGGCACTAAAAAGAAGCACATAGAAAATTTTAAAGCTCCACAGCAATTTAATAAATTTGATAACCGAGAACAGGGTAATAAAGGCAGGACAAACTTTGATAGGCCAAGAAATGACTATCGTGACAGAAACTCACAGTTCAATGACCAAAAATGTAATGAAAGAAAACCGTTAAACCAAGGAAAAAGATGGTGCAAATGGTGTAAGAAAGACAACCATAACACCGAATTTTGTAGAAGGAAACCTTCAAACATTGCTGCAATGAAGTCGGGGACTCAGAGATTAAAGGTTAATCCTAATGGACAGCAGGAACCTTATCACCCCCCAGTTTGTGAGGATGTTATTTGTAATGGGGTCACCATAAGGTGCCTTTATGATACAGGTTTGGATTATGATTCAGTTGTGAAGTCTAGCCTAGTGGACCCAAGTCAGTATACCACAGAAACAGTGGAAATACAAGGGGCGACTAAGGACACACCACTCATGACACTTCCCATCGCAAGGATAACGGTGAAAACTCGCTATGTGGAAGGAGAAATCAGAGCAGCAGTGATAGATGAACCAATCTACCCTCTGATATTGGGGTGTAGGTACGTCTTCTTGGGGAATCCCGAGAGACCTGTGATCATGGCGACAGTGCAGACCAGGTCACAGAAAAAGGAGGAAGAAGGTGAACCTATAAATGCTCATCCAGAGGAGATGAGGAAGGCGCTGGCTGAGGATAGGACACTCAAGCCATGTTTTAAAAAATTGCCCAAATGCCACACACCTCCAAGCAAGGGAGAATACTTTATGAAGAACAAATTATTATATAGGAAGGCCGGAACTGGAACAAATGGTCACAACCAGCTGGTTCTTTCCACTTCATATAGGGATAAAGTGATGGAACTCGGGCATGCGATTCCCTTCAGTGGTCACATAGGGATCAGCGCCACAGGACAGCGTATAGCTTGTCATTACTTCTGGCCAGGGATAACGGAGGATATAAAAAGATATGTCAAATCCTGTCCAGAATGTCAAAGGGTAGCTCCAATGCATTGGACTGCTCCTGCAACTCTAGGGGAAATGCCCATAGTGGGAACACCTTTTGAGAGGGTTGCAGTGGATATTGTGGGACCTCTCACTCGGACCAAGAGGAGGAACAGTTACATCCTTACTCTGGTGGACACTTGTTCTATGTGGGGAGAGGCGGTAGCCCTGCCATCAATTGATTCAAAACATGTAGCAGAGGCACTACTTACAATATTCACAAGATTAGGATTCCCGCATCAAATCTTGACTGATAATGGCTCACAGTTCAAGGGGAAACTAACGGAAGAAGTTTTTAAGCTATTTCAAGCCAGACACTTTCATTGTAGTCCATACCACCCACAAGGGAACGGCCAGGTAGAGAGGTTCAATGGGACTCTCATTTCTATCCTGAGGAAGCTGGCACACGAAAAACCGGATCTGTGGGATCAATTCCTACCCGCCGCGTTGTTTGCGTATCGGGAGGTACCACATAGTTCAACCGGGATGGCTCCCGCAACTCTGCTATTTGGGAGGCCAATAAAAGGTCCATTGGAAGCTTTATTAAGGACCTGGACAGATGAGAAGGCAGAAGAGACTGTTACCTCATCGTATCAATATGTGAACGATCTGACCACTCGTCTGAAAGCTGGATGGAAACTGGCAAATGATAATTTGAGACAAGCCAGGAAGAAACATGCAGCATATTTTAATAGGAAGGCAAAGGACAGAGAACTAGCTGTGGGGGAGAAGGTGCTTCTTCTACTACCCGGCAGCCAGAATAAATTACAAATTGGATGGCAAGGTCCATATACGGTTCTAGAGAAGGTGTCTAGAACAAACTATAAAATTGACAAAAAGGGGAAGGAGAAAGTTTATCATGTAAACCTGTTAAAGAAGTATCTGGACAGACCACTCCAGGAAAGCACCCCCTTACTGACCTTGGCTATCGCAACTCAAATGCAAAAGGAACCACTCACCTCACATGAATACCCATTACATCCTTGTGAAACAGCCGCACAGGTAAAAGTCAGTAAGCACCTGACTAAAAATCAGAGGGAGAGAGTTCAACAGGTTCTGGAGGAACATACAGATGTATTAACAGATAAACCAGGACATACAAATTTGCTACAGTATGACATGAAACTGGTAGACTCAAACCCAATCTGTATGAGAGCCTATTCTATTCCGTTCGCGAAGGAGAAGGCATTGAAAGAAGAAATAGATTATTTGTTGAAGGAGGGGATTATTTCACACAGTGAATCATCTTTTAGCTCCAGTGTAGTTTTGTTGAGGAAACCGTCTGGGGAACACAGACTGTGCATAGATTACAGGAAACTGAATGCTGTCACAGAAGGACAAGTGGATCCATTACCAGACACAAAACAGTTATTTGCCAGATTAAACAAGGCAAAATACTTTTCAAAGGTGGATCTTAGTAAAGGCTATTACCAGATTCCAGTGAAGCCTGAAGTGAGACCTTATTTAGCTTTTAGCACCTCGGAAGGACATTATGAATTCAACATGCTACCATTCGGATTGAAAAATGCTCCGAGTGTATTTTCAAGGATGATGCGCAAATTGTTGGATCCCTTGAATAACCCATGTATCACGAATTTCATGGATGATATTCTCGTCGCCACAGAGACATTTGAAGAACACATTAACTCTCTAAAAATGTTATTTGATAGACTTAGGGAGGCGAACTTAACTGCTAGGCCAACAAAATGTTGTATTGGATGCAAAGAGTTGGAATTCTTGGGACACACTGTATATCAGGGTAACATGACCCCTGACCCCAAGAACTTGGAAAAACTGCAGAGAGCACCTAGACCACAAACAAAAAAGGATGTGCGATCATTCGTGTCGTTATGTGGATTTTACCAAAAATATATCAAAAATTTTAACTCTATTTGTGCTCCTCTGACTGATCTGACTCGCAAGGGACATCCAGATAAAATTGTTTGGACTGCGCAATGTGAATTGGCTTTTCAAGAGTTAAAGGATAAACTCACTAGCAAGCCTATTCTCAAATTGCCTGATTTGACACAGGACTTCGTGGTGAGAACAGATGCAAGTAATGTAGGCCTCGGGGCGGCTCTGTTGCAAAGGTCATCTTCACCCGATGGGGAACTGAACCCAGTCGCTTATGCAAGCCGCAAATTGAATAAAGCGGAGCAAGGATATTCCACAAGCGAAAAAGAATGTTTAGCGTTAATCTGGGCAATAAAAAAGTTTCAAATCTATCTGTATGGTAGGACTTTTGTGGTCCAGACGGATCATCAGCCCCTGGTTTTCTTATCTCAGGCTAAGCATGAAAACGCAAGATTGTTGAGATGGTCTTTATTATTGCAACCTTATCAGTTTATTATCGAATACATCCCGGGGTCATTGAATGTCGGTGCAGATTTCCTCAGTCGGCACCCCTGTGATCAAGATTAGAGTAGTGGCAGGCGTGAGGAGTAATTTTATCTATGTGTATCACTGGTTTTGGAACTTGCCGTAGTGCATGTTCTCAGGTGGGGAGATGTGTGATGAATTTACCATGATACAACGTTAAAATATCTCCAAAAATAACGATAAAATGTAGGGATAAAAAAAAATAATGCGTAAGATACTAGGAGACATGATCGCCCATGCCCGCCTTTTCCTACCCGCCATTTAAAACTAACGAGTTAGACGTACAGACGAAACGTTTACCCTTTGTAGTCGGGAGAGAAACGGAGAACACAAAAGGAAAAATATGACTGAACACGTGTTTGAAGATAGCAAGGCTAAAAGACGCAATTGGTAGTAAAAGAAAAAAAAATTCGCGTCACTAGTTGACACAATGTAAGGAAATGGACAAAAAAAACGACTTGAGCTCATGTCAGAAACAGTCATTTCTTGGACGTTTTACGATACTTGGTTGTTATTTAAATTCAGCGGCAAACCCGGTGAAAAAGGACCTCAAACAAATTTAAAAAAAAAAAAAAAAAACTAACCTTGAAAAAGTAACTTTTTCTTAATAATAATGTTATGAATATAAAACCTAGCTAGTTTGATAGCCCGTCTTGAGCAGAGAACTAATATACTTTAAATTATACAGACGGATAGATAATAAAGAAGATATTGACAAAAGACTGTGTTGTTCATATCAGACTAGTGACTGCACTGTTAAAAAAATTTCACTAAAGTTTTAAATTTGCGTCCTTGAGGCACGCAGATGCAAAAATCGAGCTGTAATGAAAGAGAGAGGGTAAGGTGGAGAATAGTAGCTAAAAATAACTTCGGAGGCAGAAGTGTGTAGGGTTTTGCATGGAGTTGGCCCAAGAACCAAGCGTGTTTTTTATGAAAAAACAAGTAGAGACAGACGGACCAACAGACAATAATACATACTTGACTGAGAGCTGACTGAAATTTGACTTTTGGTTGTAGATTTGAAAGTTAGGGGGGGGGGGGGGGGTCTGTGATTGGATGAATGAAATCATAGTAGCGAGGTAGAGGCACACATTTTGCCATTCGTTACAAGACTGTCCAGAGACACAGTGGTTTATTGCCTGTGGTGTTGTTTCCAGAAGTATTTCTATACATTTAGTGGGACGCCATCAGATAGCCAGCAGCTCAGCTGAGTTTTGCTAGATATTAACTGTGTTCTCAATTCTGAATTCTGGTAAGAATGAAAGCATTTCTTTTGTATATTTTAATATTTCGAGTGATTGATACTGCCATATCATAAAATGATTACGACAAGTAAGTGTTCGCTCTAGGTCCCCAGCCCAAGTTCAGGGTCTAGAGACAAACAAAAAAATATGGACGCCTAACTAAGACTATGGAAGGCGGATCTATTGTTGAGATCGGTGGGAACATATCACCTATCTTATTGAACAAAAGGAAACTATTGAACATATCTCAGATGCAATGCAGTCTTGGGGAACTAGTACTATATGAAAACAACTGGGTAAGATGTACTGTGTGGTCAGAGAGATCTGACCCAGTCTGTGTGGTGTTGTTGTGTAGTGTTGTGTGCAGAAGTGGCTCAGTAGGTAGAGTTCTGACCCATGCCACAAAACTTTTATTTCAGAATTGTGAGTTTCTGTTTGGCACCGAAGAGGTGCCAAATGCTGTTGTGAAATACACAAGCGTGGACCAGTGCAGTCTAACATTGTGTCAGAGCAGCCGAATATTGTACTCCAGCAACGGAGAGGAGGGGCCACCAGACTCCTGTACAAGATCGACGCAGTCGAGATACGTGAGATTCTGGCCTGCTGGAAATTCACCAACTAATTCACCAACTAATTCACCATTTAATAAAGACATACCATTGTGGGAAAATAAACCATGTATTCATCCCATAAGTCAATGGACAATGTTTTGGTAGTCACAGATTGGGCGTGATGATACCACCCCAACAGTACATTCAGTAATAGTTCTCCTGGGACAATCTAATATAATAAATATTAACCAGTCTTTTAAAATACTTATGTGCACACATCCATTTTATTATGTCATATAATTATGCATTCCATTTATAACTCCATAATATTTCATATGTTCTGACCAACAAACATTGGTTCAGAACAAATAAATTTAACAAAAGATTTAATATTTAAAACTAAAACAGCCTGAGTTAGTTCAGTGTGTTATAAATTATTATTATTATTAGACTTATTAAATATCTGTGTGTGTGTGGGTATTCTACTACAACACATTACATTTCAGTACCCTAGACTTTTAACGTAGCTACATTCATATTAGTAGAGGAAAAAAATATGTTTGAGGTCGTAAGTGGTAGTAAGAAGGGCCTTCTGTAATTCACATCTACATTTATCTCAGGAGCCTTCACAGCTGACCTCATACATTACACTAGGTAACATCACAACCATACAATACCATCAAAATCCACTACACGCTTACAGGAAGTTCCCCAGGCCTCTACAGGGTTTCCACCTGCTACACTTTTATTCGGCAGACCTATTAAGGGGCCGCTAGAAGCCTTACTGTGGTCCCTGACAGACCAGAAGGCTGACGAGACAGTCGTCTCAGCAAGCAAATATGTATCGTTTCTTAAGGAAAAGTTACAACTAGGATGGAATCTAGCAACGACCGACCTTAAGCGAGCACGCGCAAAGCACGCTCAACGATATAATAAAGCAGCGAAAGAAAGATAACTCCAACCAGGGGAAAAAGTTTTGTTGTTACTTCCAACCGGAAACAACAAACTTCTCATCGGATGGCAAGGGCCGTTTACCGTCCTTAAAAAGATCTCCCGAACTAACTACAAAATCTCTATTAAAAGAAAGGAGAAGGTCTACCGCGTAAATCTGCTAAAGAAATACTTGGAAAGTCCGGTGCCGTCCTCCGAACATCTCCTGGCGGTCGCCATAGCGACGAAAGATGAGGAAGATGACGATAGTTGCATGGAGTATCCATTGCAACAAACAGAATCTTTCAAAGATGTCAAATTCGGCGAAAATCTCTCGGAAGCACAACAGACAGAAACCAGGGCGCTACTGAAACAGTACACTGCAGTCTTAACGGATGTACCTGGCCGAACAAATCTCATAGAATTCGATATGAAATTGACGAACGAGACCCATGTTCGAACCAGAGTTTACCCCATTTCGTACGCTAAAGCTGATGTACTACGCGGAGAAATAGACAAGCTACGACAAGCAGAAATTATCAGTGAGTCTACCTCTCCTTACAGTTCGAGTGTAGTACTGTTACAGAAGCCCAATAAGGAAGTTCGGCTGTACATAGATTATCGTTTACTTAACACAGTAACGGAATTGCAGCCTGAACCTCTACAGAGCGCTTCTGAGCTGTTCACCAAGCTTAGCAAGGCAAGAATCTTCTTAAAGATTGACTTGAGTAAAGGTTATTACCAAATACCAGTCAAGGAGGAAGTTAAGCCTTTGTTAGCTTTTAGCACCAGTGAAGGACACTACACCTTCAACGTGATGCCGTTCGGATTGCACAACGCACCGTGAGTCTTCACCAGAATGATGAGAAAGCTTTTAGAACCCTTGCGAAGTCCCCATATCCATAATTTCATGGATGACATATTAATTGCATCGGAAAACTACGTCGAACATATTGCTACGGTTGCTATGCTCCTCATGAGACTACAGGAAACTGGTCTCACAGCCAGACCTAGCAAATGTCTCATCGGATTTGAAAAGCTAGACTTCCTGGGGCATTCCATTTCTCAAGGCTGCATGTGGCCAGTTACCAAGAATATTGAGAAAGTAGTTGCAGCAAAAAGACCCCGAACGAAGAAAGACACCCGTTCTTTTCTATCACTGTGTGCTTACTATCAGAAATTTATCACAAATTTCAACGCGCTAACGGCACCCCTTACTGACCTTACCAAAAAGGGGCGACCGGACAAGGTTATTTGGGATCCAAAGTGCGAACACGCTTACGTCACACTAAAGACGCAGCTGTCTGAATACCCCATTTTACGGTTACCCGACCTCAGCAAACCTTTTATATTGCGGGTCGACGCATCGGGTCAAGGCATCGGGTCAACACTACTCCAAGCAGATGACACCGATCCGAATCTGTTATTTCCCGTTGCTTATGGCAGCCGTAAACTGAATATAGCAGAATGGAACTATTCCCCTTTTGAAAGAGAGTGTCTAGCCCTTGTTCATGGCATAAGAAAACACCATGAATACCTTTACGGAGTATCATTCACGGTGCAGACAGACCATGCTCCTCTAGCTTTTCTTGGCGCGAATAAGGAATTCAACGCGAGGATCATGCGCTGGGCCTTGCTATTAAGCGTATATTAATTCAAAGTGGAATACATTCCGGGAAAACAGAATGTGTGAGCAGATTTTATGAGTCGGAATTGGAGCACGGAAGAGGAGGATGAAATCGAACACACTAATCATCCAAAAGCTACAGATCAAGGCAGCTCCATCGCCATAAAAGAAACATGAAAAATGGTTTCATGTTTTCAAGCGGGGACGACTGTGACATGAAAATTGAGCATCTTGATCGATCCACTTTATTCTCATCGGCACCCTTCATTCTTTTTCAACCTAATCGCTCAAACGTGGTTTCCCACAGGCTTCCTAATTAAGCATGCAAGTTAAATTACGCATAAGCCAGGCCTGTCGCTAATCGGGCTTATTTCTATTTTAGCCACGCCTATTTTCTTTTCTCTATGTCTTACAGACACTAGGAATGTTTACAAACAGACCTATTAGCTAGTCCAGAGCCGTTAACTGTATTATCACGCGAACGATTGGCCAATCGCTGAAATAGTGACAGATCAGTCGTCTAATGGTAAAATCAAGGGCGTTAAGACAAAAGACGTACTTTTAGTAAATACATTGGTCAGGGGGAATTAACCCGAGGAAAGGGGAGATAATCACAGTTACCACCCCCCACATCCGTTTGTTCGGAACTTAATTAGCTACAGTGAGAGACGCCAGATCAAAAGGAAGTCCGCTCGCTAACGAAGAGTCCGCGGTCGGCATAAGCGTGAAAAATAGCTTTCATTCAGAAATCGACCGCAGATTCTCCCAATAAAGGGACAGAAGCGATACATCTTGCATGTAGCTAACGATTTTTACCCATTTAATATATATACCCATCTCTTAAACATTCAGTTATCAGTCTGCCTCAGGAAGTGTTGATATTCTAGCTCGACATCTTGGAGTTTTTTTAATAGAGAATTACTTAGATTCGTGGAGAGTTCATTTTCCGGTGTTGCGGCTGGTCATACCCTTGCGATCCAGCGGGGGTTTATGGTCTTATGTCATTATGACATTACGGTCTTAGGTTCCTAAACCTCCAGACATTGTTTTGAAATCTGATTTTTGTGACCCTGTGCGGTCCACGTTCTCCATCCATGAAAGTGGTTAAATAACCAGAACACTACAATTTAAAAGTTAAATGACAACTGGAACGGGACTATACCAGAAGATTTTTCCATCTAGATACATATGAATACTACTGAACTGGTGTCGCAGAACTTACAGCAATATTTTTTTGAAAACCATTTGACAGTAAAGTGTTTTTACCACGGAATAATACTCAAGAGAATTCACGGGTCATACTCTGCTATTTCCCTCCTAAAAACAGCCTAAGAGTAACATTCTGTTTTACACATTTCATTACGACAGAGCGAGTCACAGCCATTGGAGGCTGGACCACACCAGTACAATATATTAACTTATAAATTTCCAGGACAGTGCCACCACATAGAAAAAACTTATTCCAAACCAATACCTGCAGTAAGAAGAGTAATATCCAGGAAAATAATCAAAGCATCAATTCAGCGACTTCCGGAAAATAGCAGTCAGCATAACCGGAGAGTCTGGGGCTGAACTTAACAAATAATATGACTCTGAAAAGTCGTAATAACTGTTTGATTTAAATTCCATGGAATGTATGCACCGTCGACAGTGGGGTAAGAAAATCTGAAAGTGGGCCACTGTATGTATGTAGTGAATTAATGGAACGAAAGAAACTTATTTCTTAAGTTAATACTAATATACCCTCTTCTTTTATTTGTTCTCTCACTAATCTGAGTGTTCACGGGATAGGTTAAATTAAGGACTTATTCTTTACCCATCCTGACTACTCCCTACTCCCATTGTTAATTATTTTGATCTTTTGGGTAAATTACCTCTGCTGGGATCTTTCCTAGTTGCCCTATACAAGAGGGAGGGCCTATTAGATTTATATTTTCATTTCTCTTACGTAAACTAAAATTTATCGATGTAATGCTTTTCTTGATGTTGTGATATTTCTAGTGAAAAATAAACAATAATAGTAATAATAGTAATAATAATTCATTCATTCATTCATAACCCTCCACTCCCAAATAGTAATAATACGTGCCATCATTATCATAATAATACTGAAAAATAAATCTTTCCTCAGTAACCCTTAACTTGCTAGTTCTTGTCATCAGTGTTGGTAACAAAAATCCTCTATTACTACCCAATAATAATGCCCAAATATTATGTGAAAACCCTGCCCATATAGTTTTTATGTGTTTTTCACATCTGTACGTATTTCTGTCACAAAATTGTGTGTACGTGAGGGTAGTGTAATTTGAATCTGTACCAAGTGAGAAAGTGCGTCTACTTTTTTAAATAGAGTCGTAAAAGATAGGCTGGATTAGAGCAATTACTCAATCCAAGACTGTTCTTTCTCTTACACCATTTCTCCTCGTGAAACAGGAACTATTTCTTACACCTTCCTCTTACATACCTATCACTATCACCTCTGCTAGTACGGGACCATAAATATCTCAGTCCTATCTTCTCAAAATTTACGACAATGCTACATACCCCCTTCCCTATTGTACGTAACGAAACATGGACAGTGACCGGAAAAAAACTGCAGAAAGAGTTTAGGCTATTAGAAAAGTCGATATTACGAAAGTCGATATTACAAAAGTCGATATTACAAAAGAAAGCGAAATTCATGGAGACAGAATTAAAAAAAAAATGATTTCTGCAACCACGTAAGCCAAGAAGAACAGTTTGATAGAAATAAATCCCAGACATCTAAATGTGTTGATTAAATGAAAATGTAACATGAAGTTTTTATTTATTTTTTTTTTAAAAATCATTATGAAGACGGTTCTGTAAATATTTTATATGAATGTACAGCGAACGTGTTTTTTTAATGTTTCTCACACGTATTGCCTAGGGGCAGGCCTTGATCCAACAAAATTCTTAACTCCCAGTTCAACAGTTTTTGAATAAATTTAAGTTATTACCTGAATTAAGTGAAAGTTTTGTTGTAATAATTTCTTTCAGTTGTTTAAGTTGCATTATAGACGTGTCCCAATATTTTTTTTTCGGTAGGTCATGACATTTCAAAATCGCTTATTAAAATGTAATTTTAATTTTTCGCCAACTTAGCTTTCTGTCTTCATATTAATAATTATCTGTCTGTATATTTTCATTACAACTGTTTGTCTGTGTCTACCTACCTACCCACTCACCAAATTAACTACCCACCCACATAATACTTACCTAACAACCCATCTATATACTTCCATATTCATCTACTCATATACTTACTCACCTGTTTACCTACTTATCTACATACCTTTCTACCTAACTATCTACCTACCTATCTACAAATCTATCTACCTACTTATCTACGTACCCATCTACCTACCTATCTACTGATATACCTACCTATCTACCTACCTATCTATCTACCTACCTATCTACTTACCTATTTACTTACTTATCTACCTACCTTTCTACCTACCTACGTATCTACCTTCTTATCTACCTACCTATCTATCTACCTACCTATCTAACAGCCTATCTACCTACCTACCTTTATATCTACTTACCCATCTTACCTACCTACCTACCTATCTTCCTATCTACTTACCTATGTACCTACATATCTACCTACTTATCTACCTCCCTATCTTCTTACTCATCTACCTCCCTATCCACCTACCAACAGATCTCCTATCTATCTATCTATCTATCTATCTATCTATCTATCTATCTATCTATCTATCTATCTATCTATCTATCTATCTATCTATCTATCTATCTATCTATCTATCTATCTATCTATCTAATCTAATCTAATCTAATCTAATCTAATCTATCTATCTATCTATCTATCTATCTAATCTATCTATCTATCTATCTATCTATCTATCTATCTATCTATCTATCTATCTATCTATCTATCTATCTATCTATCTATCTATCTATCTATCTATCTATCTATCTATCTATTGAGATACTTATGGATGCCAAGTCACTTATGTACTTGCTGGTATGTCGTAAGCTTCCAGGCAAGAACTACTAGCCAGGATATATTTGGCTAACCAATTAATTGTTATGCTTCCTGACAATGCCGGTGGAGGTTATATCTGGTTAGCGTCACTGGCTTCCTGTATACCTTTGTTATTATGTCTGATACATTCAAATCGTAAACAAAATCTGAAATAAAATGATATTAGTCCCACATATATCTTTAATAAACCTACATACCCTCTAGGATTAATAAGCGCACGGAGAGGCTGTGTTTGCTGAAGTATATCAGCCCTGCATGCAGCGTGAAAAAACATTTCTTGCAGGCTCGACTTATTCAAGAAAAGTTTAGCTTTTTCTGCTGCTCATCTGTGGAATACTCTTCCACACGACTTAAAAAATACTCTTAGTCCATATTCATTCAATCACAGACTTTTCAAATACATCATGAGTGCAGATTATATTCCACCCTAATTTCGTTATGTTCTTAAATAATTACATAACATCATATGTAGGTTTTAAAGATAATTTTGTCCTGTTTAATATTAATTATGATAATGTACTATAAATCTGTGTAACTGTTATTGTACTGTTACAATGTTGGGATTTTATTTTATTTTGTTATTTTATTATTTAAGAATATTTAGGATACATGTGAGAAAAAAATGGATTCAGTATGGAAGATGAGAGAAAGGAAGGGCAGAATGTTAGACGGGCCTGCGTGCCCAATTCTAAACCCTTTGAAAATAAAGTTCGTTCGTTCGTTCGTTCGTATCTATCTATCTATCTATCTATCTATCTATCTATCTATCTATCTATCTATCTATCTATCTATCTATCTATCTATCTATCTATCTATCTATCTATCTATCTATCTATCTATCTATCTATCTATCTATCTATCTATCTGCTTCTTTGATTCTTAGCCGCCGACCGTCAAAGCAGTCAGTGGCCATCCCGCCTGGTGGCGTCTTTTTGGTCAACAACAAATTGATTCCACTTTGCTCGGTCGGTGACCATCCTTCGTACAGTGCCCCAACTCTGGTTCATTCTTTGCATCTCAACCTCCACAGTCCTCCGCCAAGTTGTTTTTGGTCGGCCTCTCTTTCGTTTTCCTTCAGGGGTCCATAGCATAGCTGTTCTTGTGATGGCATCGGGATCTCTTTTGAGGACATGGCCAACCCAGCCCCAGCGTCTGCCAGCTATGATGGTGTGCATGTCCTCTTGCTTGCTCCGAGTACGCAGATCTTTGTTGGTGATGGTATTCGGCCAAAAGATTCGGATAATTTTGTGTGAAAAGACGGCAATTTCGACATTTCCTTCTCTGTAACTCTCCAGCATTCCGCACAATAGAGAAGCACAGAAAGCACACAGCTCTGATATAATCTTAATTTTGTGCTTGAGCTGTACTGAGAGGACTTCCAGATGTTGTTTAGACTAAAAACGGCTGTTCTTGCTTTGTTCATTCTGTTGTTGATGTCTTTGCTTGCTCCGCCGTCTGGTGTTACTATGCATCCTAGGTATGTGAAGGTGTCTGTCTGTTCCAGTTGCTGATTCCTTACTAATATGGGCTCAGGGTTGCTCACATTGAGCGTCATGACCTCTGTCTTCTTCAGATTGATGTTTAAGCTGTAGCGAAAGGTTTTTCTAGTGTGGTGGTAGAGAAGAAGTAGAATTTCTCTCTAGAAAGTATGAAGTCCAAGTGCCAGAGAAGTACACTGGTATCACAATTGAGTTACGGCTGTGAATACTCTGAGCTGGACAACAGATTTAGGCTTCAGAAGTATACTGCGATACTTTCGCTATGGAAACCCTATGTGATAATATAATTAAATTAGAAAAAGTAACTCAAAATTTAACAGTAAATAATTTAACAAGTCAAATGAGTGCAATTTCATAATTTATTTTGGACATCTATCTTGCCTTGTAATGAGAAATGGGTGTTGGAAGATGGTAAAATGTATGATTATTTATATTTACAAAGTAAAATAAATAATAGTAAAAAGTCTTGGATGTATCTTCCAATGAAATTATAAAGTCTGTCAAAAGTTTTGGTATCTCTTGCTATCTAGTCTCTAGCATTTCTCATCATTGACTAACGCTTTTGGAAGCTCACAGTGTTTGTAGGATTGAGTACACGTAAACTCAACTTACATTACGTCACGTCTGTTCGAGGTTTCTGATTCACACTGGTAATCAAGAAGACTTTCCTTCAGCCCGCCCTATAACTACGGGGGAACTAAGGTGTTGAAGATTGTTTGACCACTAGGCTCCAGTTAGCAGGATAAAAGGTCCTCAAATCTTTAGTTGATACTTGATCACGAACTCGATCAGACACTCGATCATGAGCTCGATCAGGAACGATCATAAAACCTGGAACAAAAGGTAATAGGTGGCTATGGTGTTCCAACAAGCTCACCCACTACTGATGTTCATGAGGCGACCATGTCTTCAGTGTTTGTATATAAATGAGTGATTCATGGTAGTATGTTACAGAGATAGCATGATAAGATAGTGTCTACTGTGCAGAAGATAACAAAATACATGAATAAATCACATCTTATGATACATGGGTATGATATAACCTTTGCCTTCCACTTAAGGATGCCAAGTCACTTATGTACTTGCTGGTATGTCGTAAGCTTCCAGGCAAGAACTAGCCAGGATATATTTTGCTAACCAATTAATTGTTATGCGTCCTGACAATGCCGGTGGAGGTTATCTCTGGTTAGCGTCACTGGCTTCCTGTACACCCTTTTTATTATGTCTGATACAATCAAATCGTAAACAAAATCTGAAATAACATGATATTAGTCCCACATATATCTTTAATAAACCTACATACCCTCTAGGATTAATAAGCGCACGGAGAGGCTGTGTTTGCTGAAGTATATCTGCCCTGCATGCAGCCTGAAAAAACATTTCTTGCAGATACTGTCTTCCAGTCTCTCACTCTGGCGTCTGGATTTTGTGTGTGTGATTTTAAACGGGCCGCTCTGTCCTTATATTTGGGCGACTCTCCCGTACGAGAAAGCACCGTCTTGAGTCCCCTTCGAGTTTTGTTAAATCTCTTGGTTTGAGGCGATCTGAGCTTCTTCTGTACTTGTTTTCTCTTCTTTTTACTACACACCTATATCTTTCCTTCCTTCCTAGGTATTCTTTCATTTTCCCAATAGGAAGCGTCCATTCTATCCAGGTTTTATCAAAATCCGTTTAGGTATGTAGTTATAATACATTTTTAAAGATCATGAGCTAACTATTAGCAGATGTGATGACTATAAAAATATTAATTATTTTTAAAACTACTTACATTTGAATAATATCCTTTTGGAAATCAATCATTCTCTATCTCCTTATATGAATTATTACCTTTTTAATATCTTTCCACCAAGCTTGCGCTTGTAGCTTTAGATTTTTTTTCCCTGCCAATGCAAATTGTAAGGTCGGCCATGTTTCCTATATTCGCTCCTTCTTATACTTTCCCAAAGCTGTACGGCGTAGGCGAAACGCAAATATTTCAGCCCAACGTCAACTTCAAAGCAAGACCAACCGAGCTGTCCCTTCACCCATGTATCGCTCTGTGTCGCGTTACACATTTTTTCACAAACAAAGCAAGTGGTACCAAATTTTGCTACACAAGCCCACCTGCTGGCTATACTTATTAAGTCTATCCGATTTTTCATGGATGTGTTGATGTGAATGTGCTAGTAGTGCAATGTCATCTGCATATTCCAGATCTTCCAATGTAGAAAATGTAGTCCATCTTATTCCTCTTGGACTGCCCTCTGTTGTCTGCGCATCACCCAGTCTATGACTGTTAAAAATAGAGTGGTTGATAAGGGGCATCCCTGTCGTACTCCTGTCTTCACCTCAAAGGGTAGGTTGCTCTGCCCAACGCTATACGTAAAGTTGGCATAGAGGCTTTTTATGATTGACACTATGCAGCTTGGAATGCCATAAAGCCCTCAGTATTTTCCATAAACTGTCCCAATGTATGCTGTCAAAATCCTTTTTCAAAATCAACGAAATTAATGTACAGCTGTCTTTGCCATTCTGAGCACTGCTCCATAATGTTCCTGAGGGTAAATATTTGATCTACACATATTCTGTTCTTTCTAAATCCTGCTTGTTCTTTCCTCAGTTTGGTTTGTGGTCTACTGCTTTTGAAATTCTCTGTATAATTATCCTGCCTTGTATTTTGCTGGGAACTGAGAGAAGAGTTATTCCTCTCCACTTATTGCAGTCTGCAAGATCTCCCTTCTTGGGCAATTTGACAATTATTCTTTTGTTCCACTCCATTGGTGTTGTCCCTGTTTTCCAGATTTGTACAAATAGTGGTTCTAATAGTTCTGCTGCTAGCTCAGGGCCTGTCTTAAATAGCTCTGCATTTAAGATATCATGGCCAGGAGCTTTTCCATTCTTTACCGCTTTGATTGCTGTGATGATTTCTTCTTTTTGTGGAAATGTCTGTTTTAACATCTAGATTACTTTCAGCCTCAGGAACATTCAATTGTGTCTCTGGCGGTTCCTTGTTCAGAGTTTCTCTGAAATGCTCTGCCCATCTTGTTTCCTGTCCCTCTGCTGTCGTGATTTCCTTGCTTATCTTTCACAAATATAATATTGTTTGCACCTCGTTTTCCGCTGATGATTTTAGTTATTTTGTACTGTATTTTGTTCATTTCTCAGTGCTGACTCTTCTGCTTGTCTTGCAAGATCGTCTAGGAAATTTCTTTTGTTGTCTCGGGTTTGGCGTTCAACTTCCTTGTCCAGCTGACTGTACTGTTCGTTATATAGTTCCTTTAACCAGGGGACTTCGCTTCTGTTTTCTTTCTTTTCATTTCCTGTCTCATCGTTATGGTGTTTAATGTTTCTGGTGTTATCCAGTCTTGCTTCTTCCTTTCCTGGAATCCCAAGCATGATTTGCTGCTTTCCTTATATATGGTTGAAATGGTGTTGAATTTCTGGTCTATATCATCAGTCAATGGCTTTTCCTGACTTTTGGCAAATTGATATCGCATCTTTATATCAGCCGCAAAAGCTTTTCTGGTAAAAGCTTTCCTTCAATTTGCTGATGTCAAACCTTTTCTGTGTAGTTACAGTTGATCCAGCCGTTCTTAGTTTCACTTTCAGTTTTGCTACTACTAAATGGTTATCACTTCCCACATCCGCACATTTTCTTACCTTCACATCTAGTAATGCATGTCTCCATCTACCGTTAATCATAATGTGGTCTATTTGGTTTCTGTCCCGACCATTTGGTGATTCCCATGTTAATTTGTGAATTTCTTTGTGTGGGAAAAATGTTCCTCCAATGACGAGGTTGTTAATGTTACAGAAACTTATTAATGTATCCCCATTTTCGTTTGCTGTTCCGCTGCCGCATTTCCCCTTTACTCTTTCATTATATATATTGTGTGTTCCAACTTTCGCATTGGGGACTCCCATTACTACGATAAGATCATATCTAGGTGTGTCTTCCATTTCTTTCTGCAGTTGTTGATAGAATTCATCATTGACCTCATCATCGCTGTCCTTCGTTGGTGCGTAGCATTGTATTATTGTAGTGTTGATGAATCTCCCTCTCAATCTTATTCTTATCAGTCTGTTGTTGATGGGTTTCCATTCCAGTAATGTCACTGCTATTCCTTTCTGTAGAATAATGGCTACACTTTCATTGTGCTGTCCATCCTCTCTTCCAGAGTAAAGTACTGTTTCTCCTGTTGCTGTTTTAACTTTTCCTGCCCCTGTCCATCTGCTCTCGCTTATCCCTAGAATGTGTAATCTATAGTTTCTCATTTCTGCTGTGACCTGTTTTAGTTTACCCGTCTCGTTCATTGTTCTGACATTCCTAAATCCTATTCTTGTTTCACGTGTTGCGGTCAGGACGTCCGTTTTCGTGTCAGTGGCTTCCTTTCGGCTTTCGCCACTGACAGTCATACGATCCTCAGACTCTGGATGTCCGTTCCGCAGCAAAGTTTGTTCATTTTTTGTCGTTTCCGTAACTTCATTTCTTTTTACATAGGCAGGGGTGTCAGCCCTATGCTAAAACCCCCAACCTGGAGGACCACGGTGTCTGCTTTAGTCTGACCCCTGCCCCCGCAAACCTGTCCAGCTTGGTAGAACCTTCCAGGAGTAAAACTCCAGCTGGCATCTATCTATCTATCTATCTATCTATCTGTCTGTCTATCTATCTGTCTGTCTGTCTGTCTGTCTGTCTGTCTGTCTGTCTGTCTGTCTGTCTGTCTGTCTGTCTGTCTGTCTGTCTGTCTGTCTGTCTGTCTGTCCGTCCGTCCGTCCGTCCGTCCGTCCGTCCGTCCGTCCGTCCGTCCGTCCGTCCGTCCGTCCGTCCGTCCGTCCGTCCGTCCGTCCGTCCGTCCGTCCGTCCATCCATCCATCTATCTATCTATCTATCTATCTATCTATCTATCTATCTATCTATCTATCTATCTATCTATCTATCTATCTATCTATCTATCTATCTGTCTGTCTGTTTGTCTGTCTATCTATCCATCTATCTATCTATTTCCTATAGTATATTTTCATAAACTAATTGTTTATTTCTTACTGTTGTTTATCGTTCCCCTTTTGTTTTCATTAATTTTGTCCTTGTTCATTTCATGCGCTTTGTTTTTTCGGTCTATACTTCTTAACGTTTCATGTCTTTTTGTTTTCCATTTAAATTTTTATATAAAAAAACAACAAACAAACAAAAACTTGTGGGAAGTACCTGTTTTGGCCCAGTTTTGATATCATATTTTTTTTGTTAACGCTTTTCTATTTTTACTCTTGCGTTATATTCTTTGTCTCTGCAAATTATGTTCTATAACCATGTAAATTACATGTTCTATAACCACGTAAATTACATGTTCTATAACTATGTAAATTATATGTTCTATAAACACGTAACTTACAGGTTATATAACCACGTAAATTATAGTTCTATAACCATAGTTCTATAACCACGTAAATTATTTGTTCTATAACCACGAAAATTATAGTTCTATAACCATGTAGATTCTATGTTCTAAAGTCACGTAAATTATATGTTCTATAACCAAGTAAAATATATGGTCTATAACCATGTAAATTATATGGTCTATAAACAACGTAAATAGTTTGTTCCATAACCACGTAAATTAAGTGTTCTATAATCACGTAAATTATATGTTCTATAACCATGCACATTGTATGTTTTATAACAATGTAACATGTATTCCCTAACCATGTAAATTTTATATTCTGTAACCCCGTAAATTATATATTCTATAACTATGTAAATGATATGTTCTATAACAATTTAAATTGCCTGTTCTATAACAGTTATGTATTCTATAACCACGCAAATTATATGTTGGATAACAATTAAAATTGCATGTTCTATAACAATTATGTATTCTATAACATCGAAAATTATATGTTCTATAACAATTTAAATTGCATGTTCTTTTACAATTATGTATTCTATAACCACGCAAATTATATGTTCTATAACAATGTACATTATGTTTCATCATAACCGATAGTGAATCGCCTTGTTACATCCCTAATACCAGTATTGGTTTGAGATTTTAGGCAGTCAAGTATTTTTATTAGAGCCGCACTTTAATTATGTATTCTATAACAATGTAAATTATATGTTCTATACCAATGTAAATTATGTATTCTATACCAATGTAAATTATGTGTTCTATATCCACGTAAAATATGTATTATATAACAATGTAAATTATGTAATGTGTAACAATGTAGATTATGTATTCCATAACAATGTAAATTTTGTATTCTATAACAATGTAAATTATGTGTTCTGTAACAATGTAAATTATGTATTCTTTAAACAATGTAAATCATATATTCTATAACAATGTAAATTTTGTATTCTATAACAATGTAAATTATGTATTCTATAACAATGTAAATTATGTATCCTATAACAATGTAAGCGGAGAGCTGGAGAGTTACAGAGAAGGAAATGTCGAAATTGTCCTCTTTTCACACAACATGCTTAAGAAAAATTCTCCGAATCTTTTGGCCGAATACCATCACCAACCAAGATCTGCTTACTCGGAGCAAGCAAGAGGACATGCACACCATCATAGCTGGCAGACGCTGGAGCTGGATTGGCCATGTGCTCAGAAGAGACCCCGATGCCATCACAAGAACAGCTATGCTTTGGACCCCTGAAGGAAAACGAAAGAGAGGCCGACCAAAAACAACTTGGCGGAGGACTGTGGAGGCTGAGATGCAAAGAATGAACCAGAGTTGGGGCACTGTACGAAGGATGGCCGCCGACCGAGCAAAGTGGAATCAATCTGTTGTTGTCCTACAAGACGCCACCAGGCGTAATTGCCACTGACTGCTTTGACGGTCGGCAGCTAAGGATCAAAGAAGAAGAAGATAACAATGTAAATAATGTATTCTATAACGTAAATTATGTATTCTATAACAAAGTAAATAATGTATTCTATAACAATGTAAATTATATGGTCTATAAAATTGTATTCTATAAACATGTAAATTATGTATCATATAACCATCTAAATTAAATTCGCTATTACCGCGTAAATTAAATGTTCTTTAACAATGTAAATTAGGCATTTTATAACCACATAAATGATACGTTTCATAACCTGGTTCTAAACCAGGTTGCTTATCAAACCCCAGCCTACCCAGCTGTAAAAAGAAACATCTGAAGCTGCTCTCGAACGGTGAAGGCAGCGAGAAATGGTACTGATCGGCCCATCTCATAGGCAGCTCAATTATGTGCTCTATAACCATCTAAATTACATAGATTTGAGTATTCTATAACCATCTAAATTGTATGTTCTAAAATCATCAAAATTACATGTTCATGAACCACTCGTACGAGGTGAATGAGAAGTCACTCCCAATTTTTAAATTGTTATTTCCACACTTATATGCAGCTAATTTACACGAAACAAACGTCAAAATAAATATAGATAACTACCATTTTGCATAAATGGGGATGACTGCCGACCGAGCCAAGTGGAAGCAGTTTGTTGCTGCCCTGCAAGATGCCACCAGGCGTCATCGCTACTGACTGCTTTGACAGTCAGCAGCTAAGGATCAAAGAAGAAGATGATTTAACATAAAATGTGATAATACTACTCAGCCTGATACTGAACATTAGATTTAACACGGACAACATTTCTCGCTGTCTCTTGTTACGCCAGTCTATTGACCATATAAAGTTATATTTTATTTTATTTTGTTTCCGGGAATAACAAATTTAAAAATAAAACTTATTTGTCAACATTCAGTTATCTTTCCTTGTTTTGACAATTCAAGTATATTCAACGTATGCAGATGAACGTATACAGATATAGAAATACTATGTGACTTTTCAATCACTTCGTATGTGTCCTAATTGTTCTTACTTTCATTAATCGTGAATTCCTTTCCACATATTTATTTGCAAACTGCCTCTGTTCCCCACCACTCAATACTTGGTCATAATTTTATTGGTGTTTTCTAAGCTTATGAAATCTTAAATACAACAGTGGAATATATAGCACAATTTACTAGGACCGGTGAGTCATGTCAGCGTTTACAGACCAGGAGAAAAACCTCGCATCCAGGTATGAAAGAAATAGACAGGTGACTTTTTTTCTGCGCAGGTAAGTGTCATAAATTAGTCTGTCGCGAATGCAAACGTGCAATAAATTATCATCCTGTCCTTTAAAAAAAAAAAAAAAGAAAGCCGAAAACTGCGAGTGGGGGTGGATGTATATATACTGAATAGACAAATGTAAGAGGGCGTATTTGTAACTCCACAAGACTAAAAGAAATAAACTAAATCTGTCAAATGAACGAGGATTCAATCATATTAATAAATAAAGTCTTACATTCGAGTCGACAAACCTCATTAAAAAAGCACAGCCAAAAATAATCTAGCTACAATAAACGTCGAGTGTCGCAGGACATTAAATTGGCTGTATTTGTATAAAAGGCACTGCCGCTGGAAGTACCTATGTAAAATATACCCCAATTATAACCGCTTTGGTTGAACAAGGTATAACAGCAATATAGTCGACGAAAGAGAACGAACGAAGTACCTACGTATACCACATTCCCACCGTTTAGGTCAGCGAAGTGTTTCATCTATTTATATATATGTCGTAACAGGATGTCGTCTTAACAGACAACAACTTTGGGTAAAATAACAGCAGACCGGGATATTCGTTGGATTATTTGTCGTATTCGTAAGGAGGTGTTTCAAGACAGGCGTGTAGTGTGACGACGGTCAGAGGTGTGCCGTATTCTTGTGTCAATTTTGAGGCTTAGGTAAGTCTGTGGCAGAAAGAATGTGTTCTTACAAATATCAGGGCAGTATGTTTATTCTATCGGTGAGTGCGTGAAGATAGCAATGGGGCTCTGCTCAATGAAAAAACAGCTGTAATGAGAAGGTGGACAGAATATTGTAAAGAATTATATAACTGTAAACTTGACACTGACTTAGGCATATTAAACAACATTAAGTGCGAAAACAGAGAACTCGGAAATGCAGCAATACTACGGGAAGAAGTGGAAGAGGCTATATGTTCGATGAAAGGAGGGAAGTCACCGGGTGTGGATAATATACCAGCAGAGCTCTTGAAATATGGAGGACCAGATATAGTAAAAATCATGACAACAATTTGCCAGAAGATATGGAGTACAAAAAAAAATGGCCAAAAGAATGGACGCAGTCATTAGTAATACCGCTTCCAAAGAAAGGAAATCTAAAAATGTGCAAGAACTACAGAACCATTAGCCTTATTAGTCATCCAAGTAAGGTGATGTTAAGGATACTTTTGAACAGAATAAAACAGAAATCAGAAGAAATCTTGTCAGAGGAACAGGCTGGCTTTAGACCAAAAAGAAGTACCTCAGAACAAATCTTCAATATTAGATTACTGATCGAAAAACATCTCCAGCATCAACATGATTTATACCATAACTTCATCGATTTCACAAAAGCCTTCGATCGAGTCTGGCATGAAGGTTTATGGCAAATAATGAGAAAATTCAATTTTGATACCAACATCATAGATATCATTGAAGCACTATACAAGGACGCAAGCAGTGCTGTTTTTGCAAGCAATGACATTGGATAATTTTTCGAAACAACTGTAGGAGTTCGCCAGGGATGTATCCTGTCACCAGTGCTCTTTAACATTTATCTAGAACATATTATGCAGGAGGCTCTCTACGATTATAAATCAACCATATCGATTGGAGGCCGACCTCTGTGTAATCTACGTTTTGCTGATGATATTGATCTGATAGCTGGAACAGAATTAGAACTTCAAGACCTTACCTCTAGACTGGAGAAAGTAACAAGAACATATGGGATGGAAATTAATATAGAAAAAAGCAAGATATTGGTGAATAGCCATAAGAAACATGTTCCGACCAACATTACGTTAAATGGGCAAACGTTAGAAGAAGTTAACACCTTTAAATATCTCGGGTCCACTATATGTAGTGATGGAAGATCAAATAAAGAAATCAAGACAAGACTTGAGATGGCCTCAGCTGCCATGACAAGGTTGAATGTGATCTGGAAAAGTAACATCAGTTTTCCTGTGAAGATCAAATTATACAAATCACTTGTATTATCTATTCTCTTGTATTGGTGTGAGGGCTGGACACTCACTGCAGATACGGAGCGAAGGATTCAGGCTTTCGAGCATAAATGTTATAGAAGAATTTTGCGCATTTGCTATAAAGAGCACAAAACAAATGTCTATGTTAGAGAGAAGATAAACACCTATGCAGGCCATCAAGAACCACTTTTGTCAATAGTGAAACGTCGAAAGCTTGCCTGGTTTGGGCATGTAACTCGTCATGACTCCCTTTCGAAAACGATCCTCCAGGGAACAGTCGAAGGTAAACGGAGAAGAGGAA
Organism: Oreohelix idahoensis; assembly: GCA_024509875.1. Taxonomy (NCBI): domain Eukaryota; kingdom Metazoa; phylum Mollusca; class Gastropoda; order Stylommatophora; family Oreohelicidae; genus Oreohelix; species Oreohelix idahoensis. The sequence continues at coordinate 21,981 of JAMPIV010002278.1, read as the reverse complement.
GGCAAAGAAAATCCTGGGCTGATAACATCAAAGAATGGGCAGGACACGGTTTCTCCACACTTGTACGCATTGCTGAGAATAGAGAGCAGTGGAGGACCCTGTCTGCTGATGCTTCCACCATGGCACCCCTACGACCCATGACGGGTTATGGGTTGAGATGAGATGAGATGATGATGAGTGCGTGAAAAACTAATTCTATAGATTAATTTGGTCCTGAAAAATAAGAGAGAAGATAAGAGAACGTTGTTACAATCGTAGACAGATTTCTAGACATACATAATTACGGACAGATAACATAGTTACAGATAGATAACATAGTTACAGATTGATAACATAGTTACTGATAGATAACATAGTTACAGATAGATAACATGGTTACAGATAGATAACATAGTTACAGATAGATACCATAGTTACTGATAGATAAAATAGTTACTGATAGGTAACATAGTGGCTGTTCTGGTAACATAGTTACTGATAGATAACATAATAACTAGCCGCCATTAAAAACGCATCGCATTAGTTTATGAACCACAACTCGTTGTGCTAAATTTAAAATACATGAAACCACATGAAAATACAGATATATAACACAGTTACTGATACGTAACATAGTCACAGATAGATAGCATAGTTACTGATACATAACATAGTCACAGATCGATTAGCTAGTTACAGATAGATAACATAGTTACAGATTGATAACATTGTTACTGATAGATAACATAGTTACAGATAGATAACATAGTTACTGATAGATATCATAGTTACAGATAGATAACATAGTTACTGACAGATTAAAAAAAAAGTTACTGATTGGTAACATAGTAACAGTTCTGGTTAGATAATGGATAGATAACATAGTTACAAATAGATAACAAAGTTACTGATAGATAACATAGTTACAGATAGATAACATTGTTACTGATAGATAACATAGTTACATATAGATAACATAGTTACTGATTGATAACATAGTTACAGATAGATAACATAGTTACAGAAAGATAACATAGTTACTGATAGAAAACATAGTTACTGATAGATAACATAGTTACAGATAGATAACATAGTTACTGATAGATAAAATAGTTACTGATAGGTAACATAGTAGCTGTTCTGGTAACATAGTTACTTATAGATAACAAAATAACTAACCGCCATTAAAAACGAATCGCATTAGTTTATGAACCACAACTCGTTGTGCTAAATTTAAAATACATGAAACCACTGATTTTACATTTCTGATCCATTTACTAACCCAAATTTGCTGTATTATTAAACATGAGACAATTCAGAACCGGCTCCTAAGCAGTTGTCAACCCTAGGTGTAAAAACAAAAGTCGCACTCACTGTCATCTTGAGCTAGTGTTGTTACACGAGGTTGACCAAGCCTGGGATGGTCATTGGTGGTACCTGTCGCCCGAAATCGCTGGTTCAGCCTCACTATAGTGGACTGGTCACAATTGAAATGTCTGGCAACTTCTCAGGTCGCCATTCCACTGCTGAGCATACCAACAGCTTGCCATCGCTCTTGTGACGACAGTCGAGGCATGACAAAAACATTAACAGACTTTCTTTCGATGAAAACAGATAATGGCTTTTTACTCGCTGAAACTTGACTAATGTGTGTGCCAAATTTCAATGTGATTCGATTTTTAATAAAGCCAGAATTTATCAAAAACCTTGTTTTGCAGAAGCACGCAAAATGTGAAGTAAACATCACATCGACAGTAAAGTGGGAATAAATGAACTTCATCACTTGCACACTTTCGGGGTTTGAAAATCGCTCACTTGCATAAACATTTCAACAGTGAAAACATGTCACGATTTCGATGCGTTTTTAATGGCGGCTAGTATATACCATAGTTACGATATATAATACAGTAATTGATACATAACATAGTCACAGATAGATAGCATAGTTACTGATGCATAACTTAGTCACAGATAGATAACATAGTTACAGATAGATAACATAGTTACTGATACATACCGTAGTTACAGATAGATAACATAGCTACTGATACATAACACAGTCACAGATAGATAACTTAGTTACTGATACATAACATATTCACAGATATATAACATAGTCATAGATAGATAACATAGTCACAGATAGATAACATAGTTACTGACATATACCATAGTTACAGATAGATAACATAGTTACTAATACATAACATAGTCACATATAGATAACATAGTAACAGATCGATAACATAGTCACAGATAGATAACATAGTTACAGATAGATAACATAGTTGCTGATAGATACCATAGTTACAGATAGATAACATAGTTATTTATACATAACATAGTTACTGCTGAAAAACATAGTTCCAGATAGATAACATAGTTACTGATAAATAACATATTTACTGATAGATACCAAAGTTACTGACAGATAACATAGTTACTGATATATAACATAGTTACAATAGATAACATATAGTCACAGCTGGATAACCTAGTTACAGATATATATCATAGTTACAGATAGATAACACAGTTACTGATAAATAACATAGTTACATATAGATAACATAGTTACTGATAGATAACACATTTACTGATAGATAACATAGTCACAGATAAATAACATAGTCACAGATAGATAACATAGTCACAGATAGATAACATAGTTACAGATAGATACCAGTCACAGATAGATAACATACTTACAGAGAGATAACATAGCCACAGGTAGATAACGTAGTCACAGATAGATAGCTTAGTTACAGATAGATACCATAGTCACAGACAGATAACAGAGATAACGTAGTCACAGATATATAACATAGGTACAAATGGATAACATAGTCATAGGTAGATAACAGAGATAACATAGTCACAGATAGGTAACAAAGTCACAGATAGATAACATAATAATAATAATAAATTCTTTAAGCACCAAGCACGGCGCATAAGGCAGAAACCAGTGCTCTCCAGGTTGTACGTTGTGACGCCACTCCTCTTAGCTCTTGCACATTGTTTAATCCCAACGTTCTTCCTTCTCTTATTATTGTTCTTCTGAGTGTTTCTTTTGGTCTTCCTTTTTTCCTCTTACCCTCAGGAACCCAAGTGAGTGCCTGCAATGGTATTCTGTTGTTTTGCATTCGTAGGACATGACCGATATATGACCATCGTCTTTTCCTTATATAGTTGGAGACATATTTCTGTCTAGAGTCTTCTCTTATTTGTCGATTAGTCTTGAATTCTTTCCAACTGATGTTCATGAGTTTTCTAAGACATTTGTTCTCGAATGTATTCAGCTTGTTCTCCAATGATTTTGTTATTTTCCAACTTTCACAGCCGTATGTTAACACTGAGATAACATTTGAATTAAACAGACGAAGTTTGGTATGTATATTCAATGATCGTAATTTCCAAATGTTAGATAATCTATTGAAGGCGCTAGCTGCCAAAGCAATTCTAGTATGAATTTCTCTTGTTGTGTCACCATCCTGAGTCATTTTACTGCCTAAATAATTGAAACTTTCAACTTTCTGTAGTTTTTCCCCGTTCAGGATGATATTAAAGGTCTCGTTAGAAAAGTTCATAACTTTAGTTTTAGAGGCATTTATTTGGAGACCTATTTTAACCGAGAGATGACACAAATTATTTATTGCTTCTTGGGATTATCCTTACATTCCAGTATCCAATTTTAAAAATCTCCTTAGCCCCCAAGATATTAGAATGAGTCATGTTCACTGTCGAGCCTGGTTCTGTTTCGATAACAATCGCTTGTTTTACGATAGTGACTTGTTAATTATCTGATCAACCCTCCTATCCAACCGACCGATTCGAGGGTTTCGAGGTCGGTTATAGGAAAATAGATAACACAGTCACATATATATATAACATAGTCACAGATAGATAATATAGTCACAAATAGATAACATAGTCACAGATATATAATAGAAATAACGTAGCCACAGATAGATAACATAGTAACAGATATATAACATAGTCACAGATAGATAATATAGTCACAAATAGATAACATAGTCACAGATATATAATAGAGATAACGTAGCCACAGATAGATAACATAGTCACAGATAGATAACATAATCACAGATAGACAACATAGTTACAGATAGATAACAGAGAAAACGTAGTCACATATAAATAACATATTTACTGATAGATAACATAGTCACAGATAGATCACATAGTTACAGACAGATAACATAGTTAAAGATAGATAACATAGTGACAGAAAAATAACATAGTCACTGAAAGATAATATAGTCACAGATAGAAAGCATAGTCACAGATGGATAACATAGTCACAGATAGGTGATATAAGTAGTTAGAATGCATTAGCTACGGGAGCATATCAAAGTCACAGACAGACAACATAGTCACAGATAGATAATGTACATAGGTAGAATGGTAAACATTCACTGTTACAGACAGATATCATAGTCACAGATAGATAATGCACGTAGGTAGAATAGTAAACATTCACTGTTACAGACAGATAACATAGTCACAGATAGATAATGTACATAGGTAGAATGGTAAACATTCACTGTTACAGACAGATAACATAGTCACAGATAGATAATGTACATAGGTAGAATGGTAAACATTCACTGTTACAGACAGATAACATAGTAATTTTATTTCACTCTGTATATCTATTTATACGTAAGATAGTCCTCGGTTTTTTAAGATATACGTGCCTCAGGCATAAGCCATGCATACTTTACGTTTAGGTATATTTGTGAACCTTCACAGCTACGTATAAGTAACATACGTAGATGGATAGGTAATCATTCTCATTCACACACACACACAAATAATATAAGTAAATAGATTGGTAAAAATTCACAGTAATAGACAGATAACATAAATAGATAGATTTGTAAACATTCAGTTAGAGATAGATAACATAAGTAGATAGGTTTGTAAACATTGACAGTTATAGAAAGATAACATAAGTAGATAGTCGGATAAACATTGACAGTTATAGATAGATAACATAAGTAGATAGATCTCTAAACATTCACAGTTATAGATAGATAACATACGTATATAGATTGGTAAACATTGACAGTTATAGATAGATACCATGAGTAGATAGTCTGGTAAACATTGGTAGTTATAGCAAGATAACATATGTAGATAGATTGGCAAACATTGACAGTTATAGATAGGTAACATAAGTAGATTGATTGGTAAATATTCACAGTTATAGATAGATAAGAAAGAATAGTCCACCATTTCCTTTTGTAAACGTTTTTACTACTATTTCTGTAGCACGCCCCCTTCAACCACGTACATTGTTTCGTGAACCAAGACGCTTATTATTTTCTTTGATATCTTCCTTGATTGTTTATATTCTATTTGCTGCAGTGTAATATTCCTCTCGATGATTTATTTATGCACTTTGAATTCTACTGGCTGGCATTTGGGATGCGAATATACATTCGTTCCGATTGGAAGTTTTGTCGGAAACACCATGCGGAATCTTGGGCCGAAAGCTTATATATAACGTAGCACATTTTAGACAAACAGCAAGCACTGCATTCCCAAATCGTCTTAGCAGACAAACCAGACAAAGCCAGGGAAGATCAAAGTCAGGATTCTGAACTTATAGGACGGGGCCAAACGTATTTGAGCATCTGCTGAAACATCCACTGGTGTGAGAAAAAAAATATAGGGTATGCGATAAAGTTTTAGCATGCCTATGTGAGCCTCAAAGGTCATCATAGTTTGAGAAGCGTGCATGAGTAACTCTTGCGCTTTGTACATAAAATTCATTAATGTTAAATATGGTAAAAGGAAACAAATAATATTGGTATACACTGTCGCATACTGTGTAGAGAAGAGTACGTACTACGTTGGATACTATGATGAGGGAGTATCATATCGTTTGGGCGCTATGAAGAGGGAACGCCTTCGCTAATTTAGTTTAGCGATTTCTAAGAGCGCTATTGCTCACTCCGAGAGTCTGCTATCATAAGCTTGCGTAGGCGAAGAAATAGTAGCTGTGTTACATGTTGCTGGCATAGAGGATGTAAAAGAATGGTGGAGGAATGGGTTGTAGAGTTCCTTTTGACTTGTTCGTTTTCGTCTGGCGTCGCTTTCTCGTGACTTTATTATACCGGACATGCTTCTGCGGGAGTCTGTTGTACTTTGCGATGGGTGCTGAATCTTCTGATGACGATGCATATGGTCTTTTGGCTGTCGACTTGATGTCGATTTGGGGTTCGCCATCCATACTGTCTGATTTTCTAGGTGCACACAGTATTGATATGGACTCTTCTTGTCGTGGTGGTGAAAGTACTTTTTCGTTCTCTGTATCAGTAGATTGATACACACATTCAGAGTCTGATTCTGCTCCTATTGGTAGCCGAACGTTGGTATTCGGGGGGTTTTGCGGCTGGTCTACCATTCTCTCCTGAAGCTGTTGAAGGGGTACATTATCCGTACTGCTCCACTGTGAGTGTTCTTGACGTTGTTTTAGAGGTATACTATCAGAACTACTCCAAGTTGAGTTGGACTGTTGATGACTGGTCGTGGGCTGTTCAGATCTGTAGTATACTTGGTTCGGTATTATTGGGGGTGACTGTATGCTATTATTTCTACTGGTCTCGGAGTTGCTTTGTGGTTCATGTTGTAATCTGTCATCACGGTAAACCAGTCTTTCACGAAGTTCTGCAAGTGGTATATCTTCACTTGAGGAGTTTTCACGATATCTTCGCAATCGACGAACAGCGTCATCCAATGGACTTGGTATGTTATCTGTCCTTTCCGTTTCAACATCGTCTTCATCCGACGTACTATTAGATGTCGTACGGGATGGTAGATAGTACATGGTGGCTTTTCTAGGCTGTCTGTCAGTGGTAACTTTAGGTTTCGGTATGGGCCTATGGTCATCTTTTTTTATCTGTGTAACATGTTTCTTCTGCGTCTGGTTATCGTCTTCTTTCCACAGGATATAATTCGTGGGGGAAGTTTGCTCAAGTATTTTGAATCCGTCGATCCAGCGATTGTCAAACTTGGAATTTCTAATGTGCTTTCTGTAATAAACAGGTTCGCCTACTTGGAATTTCTCGGGAGTTGCGTTATTATCGTGAGTTCGTTGTCGTTTCTCGTACGCTTTAGTGGCATTTTGTTGGTGTATCTGGTGGGCTTGTTCTCTGGGTTCCATGTTATGTCTTCTTCTATCATAAAATGTCCGCTTCACATAATCACTGGTGTTGCGACAGGGGCCGCGCGGGGAGTATGTTGGGGCTGAAGAGGGGGTGGGGAGTGATGGTTGTGATCATGGGAAGAACGTTGCGGACACCGATGTACTGTTTCTGTGTAGTGCGGGTAGACTCTTATGTTATTCCTGTGAGAAGTTCCTGCTTCTTTGTTTCTTCGTGACACTGCATTGATATTTCCCTTCTTCGTCTTGGTAGTTGTGTCCCTGTTGTGTGCTGAAACTGTAGCTCTGTTCTCCGTTTGTGTCGCTGTATCCACTTTCAGCTGTACGATGTTTATAGTTCATAGATTTCGAAGTGGTCATCTGCCATTCTCACTTTAACCACTGTTGGTTCTCTTTCCCAACGATATTGGACATATGTGTACTTCCTGTCCGTTGTTCAATGTGATTCTACAGTGTTTTTCACTTCTTGTCGTCACATTGTTTATCTGCCACGTTGTTCCTTTTCTTATTTCGCCTATGACGTTTCTCACTGCTATACGTCTTGTTCTGTTGTTGAGGCTATAACAGTACTTTGGGACACTATTTATCTTGTTGCTGTTGCCATAAGAGGCGTTCCTTTGAGAACCTGGGTTATTTCCATTAGCTTGGTGTCCTCCGTAGTTATTGCTGTTGGGTCTTGATCGACATGCCCTGGCAATATCATTTGGCTTGCCACAATTGTAGCAATGTATCTGGGATACATTATGAATCTGTTGTGGTCTGGGTGGTGGTGTATAATCAGTATTTCTACACTCGTGCTGTTGGTGGTCCTGTCTGTGGTGGTAGTGATTTTTGTGACTGTCATTCCTTCTAAACTGTTAGCGAGAATGGCCAATTTCCATTGGTTTGTTTTCAGGATGTGGTTCGAACCTGGGCTCTCTACCTATTCATTGTGTAAATCTCTTGCGGACGTTGTCTTCCATAACCGCTGCTTGTATTGTGTCGGTTATAATCTTAGTGTCTTTGCGAATCAGATGGAGCTTGAGATTATCTGCGTAGAGACCATCAACAAAAATGCCGACTAGGTGTCTGTCAATTTCCTGAGATGCCACTGCACCGTCCAAAAATGCCTCTTCTGCTAAATTTAATAATCGATCTCCATAAAATTGTACTGTTTCTCCCTTCTCCTGCTTGATTCTACGAAGCTGTGACAAAGCGTGTTGAGTATCGATCACGTCTGAGTATCTCTGTATGAACTCCTTTTTCAAAGAGTCGTACGTCTCTGTTGGGTATGTCTTGTTTCGCCGCCTTAGAAAATCTGTCACCAACGAATCTGAGGACACAAATGCTATTCTTATTCTGTCAACATCGGAGTTGGCATTTATCATGGTTGCAAACGTATCCATGTCCATGATCCAGCGTCGAAATGACTTTGGGGTCTCCACCAAAAGGGGTGATCACTGAGCGAATTTGGGTATATTTTACATAGTGATCTACATTACCGAGCGTGTCAGTAATGCACTGTAATGCTGCCATAGTGTGGTCCGACTCCAAAGGTAAGGGAGCTATTGCAGGGTTAATCAATGGTTGTTGATGTTGCATTTGTGCTATCTGTTGGGCCTGTTGTTGGGCTAACATTTGTTGTTGTTGTTGCTGGGCCAACATTTGTTGTTGTTGTAGTACTTGGTCATGATTAGGATCCATTTCAAAATTTCAACAAGTTTCGTTGAGGTCGTTCTTCTGTTATGGGTACTCTTCTTATATATCTATCATGGATATGGTCGTCTTCCTGTTTTATGGGTGCACCTCGAGAGTTGGTCACGGTACCAATTTAATAGTATAAAGATGTGACCGTGAGATAGCCACGGCTACAATTAATAGTACATATCTATGTGTCTGCTTCTTTCTATCTAGCAAGTTAGTTACTAGCCGTCCGCTAGAGGTGTTTATTCTTGTAGAGTTACGCCAGGTTCGTTCTTCTCTCGTTAGTTGTTATAAGATGCTATAGTGGTGTACTCACTAACAGTGTTATAACTCTGAATTCAAACTCGACAAATCTGCCTAACTCAGTCAAGTCATATAACATAGTTTATTTACAGAATATATGATAAACAAATGCAGCTGGTATCAACTCAGTTTCTTTCATTCTGAAGGCAGTTTTCTGCATGTATCCGTATTGTCCTTATCTCTCTCCGTAAATCATGAGAGATACAATAAAATCCCGTGTGGTTCACGACCTAGGTTACTTTGACCTTCGCTTCCACAACTTTTCAGTAAAAGTAGTTGCGCCTTTTACTTTCAATACTTAAATGTGATATCTTCTTCAGCTTCTGAGCCTTCACGTGATTTATAGCTGTTTCTCGGTTTTCTTCCCCTAATAAAATCAAATCTAGCTGGGGACTGAAAGAAAATCGAGACGTACTTACTTGAGTTACTACCCTACACAGTCCTTGCTCCTAATTCAGAAATATAGCGACTGCTTATTGTAGCGAAAGGTTTTCCTAGTGTGAAGATAGTGATAGAGAAGAAGTAGAATCTCTCTCCAGAAAGTATGAAGTTCCAGTGCCCGAGAAGTACACTGGTATCACAAGTGAGTTACAGCTGTGAATACTCTGAGCTGGACAATAGATTTAGGCTTCAGAAGTATACGGTGCTACTTTCGCTATAGTAACCCTATGTGATAATATAATTAAATTAGAAAAAGTAACTCAAAATTTAACAGTTAAACATTTTACCAAGTCAAATGAGTACAATTTTATAATTTATTATGTACATCTATATATTCTTGTAATTAGAAATGGGTGTTGGAAGATGGTAAAATGTATGATTATTTATAGTTAAAAATTAAAATAAATAATAGTAAAAAAATCTTGGATGAATCTTCCAATCAAATTATAAAAGTCTGTCACAGTATAGTTTGAATATATCTTTCTATCTAGTCTTTAGCTGTTATCATCATCGACAGTCATTTTAGAAACTGCTCGCAGGATTTGTTAGATTGAATAACACATAAACTCATCTGGTATTTGTTCGAGGTTCCTGAGACACACTTATGATCAGGAAGAATTTCCTTCAGCCCGCCCTATGACTACGGGGGACTAAGGTGTTGAAGATTGGTTGACCTCTAGGCTTCATTTAGCAGGATCAACGGTCCTCAAGTCTTTAGTTAAACTCGAACATGAGCTTGATCAGGAATGATCATGAAACTTATCATAAAAACCTGGAACAAAAGGTAATAGGTGGCCATGGTATTCCAACAATCTCACCACCAACTGCTGTTCATGAGGCGACCATGTCTTCAGTGTTTGTATATAAATGAATGATTCATGGTAGTATGTTATAGAGATAGCATGATAAGATAATGTCTACTGTGCAGAAAATAACAAAATACATGAATAAATCACATGTTATGTTACATGAGTAAGATATAACCTTTGCCTTCCACTTATGGATGTCAAGTCACTTATGTACTTGCTGGTATGTCGTAAGCTTCCATGCAAGAACTAGCCATGATATATTTGGCTAACCAATTAATGGTTATGCTTCCTGACAATGCCGGTGGAGGTTATCTCTGGTTAGCGTCATTCCCTTTTTATTATGTCTGATACAATTAAATCGTAAATAAAATCTGAAATAAAATGATATTAGTCACACATATATCTTTAATAAACTTACATACCCTCTTAGGATTAATAAGCTCACGGTGAGGCTGTATTGGTTGAAGTTAATCTGCCCTGCATGCAGCGTGAAAAAAGAACTTTTCTTGCAGATACTGTCTTCCAGTTTCTCACTCTGGCTTCTGGATTTGGTGTGTGTGATTTTCAACGCGCCGCTCTGTCCTTATATTTTGGCTACTCTCCCGTACGAGAAAGCACCTCTTGAAGTCCCAAAAGATTTTCGTTTAATCTCTCGGTTTGAGGCGATCTGTGCTTTTTCTGTACTTGTTTTCTCTTCTTTTCACTACACACTTATATCCTTCTGTTACGTACATTTATTACCTAAGAGGGTAGTCTTCGGTCCTGCCAAATGTACGCACCAGTCTTAATATAGTTATATTATTTGTGCGTTCGATTGATTCACGCACTGACGTGCACAATGCAGTGTGAGTTGCTTTGGACGCACGGGTAACCTAGTTGAGGAATTCGGACGTCATGTTTTGAACGGGGCAGTTCGGACCATGTTTATGTCCGATATATATTTCTTGGATTTTTCTGGCAAGTTTGAAGAAGCCATTATTTTGTAATGATATCTAATGGTATTCATGATGAAGCCAATAGTGGAAGTATCAAGTAAGTGTCGCCCCATGTCACATCGAATGTATATTGAGTTAAATTAAAGTGTCAGGCCGCTCCTAGTTTTGGTCTAGCGGGAATTCATCGTAGTATGTCATTCCTAGAATGGACAGACGGAGTCGTTAGCCCTTTTGAATTACCGTAGAGGGAGGATACCTACGAGTAAACGAAGTTAATTGATTTGTATGCTTCACATGTTTTTATATGCCGTATTTTCGTCAATGCCAAAGTCGTGGCATGGATATAGAGAGGTTAGTCAACACAGAACTCTAACCTGGTCGTATTGTCGTGGATGACTTTGTTTGGATTTTATATATATGCTACCTAAGTACCGTATGGAAAAAAGTCTGGAATTGTTACAAGTATGATAAGAAGTATTGCTCCGTGAGAATGAATCCGTTGGCTATAAGATACGTCCTTGAAAGAAGGTCGACGGACTTGACTGCAATACATATGATATGGTAGAGGAAGTGACCCTTAGTCACTTGAATAAGAGGATTTAATTGTTAGAGAATCTTCATGAACTTGAAAAGTAATTATCAACATTTTTGACGTATGACCCTTTTTGCACCTGTAACTATGATCGTCTTGTTCCACTCCGTATGTGTCACGTTAAATAAAATATATGTACAGTCATCACAGACTTGTGTGCTGCCAGTAAGTGACCAGTTAAACACTACTTGTTGGAGTTCGTTTTGAAGAACATTTTCTGACATTTTTGTTCCTTTGCAACCATTCGCGTAATGAAGTTCTTTACCATTAGAATGAACGACCCCAACAGTAAATGGTATGCCAGTGTGGTCTGGAAATAAATAATTTCACAGGAACGTACTCAATCCAAGTATCGGTTGAAAAGAAGATTTGAACTTTCAAGGCGACAACATCTCAAACTTGGAACCTAGTGTGATGATGAATCAGAATCAACTTACAGTTACCAAATGCTCAAGGTCATCAATCAACCTCCACGTCAAGTTTTACAGTGACTGACTGCCTTGGGATCACCTATTCGTCATTATTACGTGCGAGCTGTTGTTATATACGCAGAGCGAAGTATTTTATCCTCAGACGTACATCCACGGAGACGAGGCACATTGTTTTTTCCCGGCACACGCGAGATGAGTATAACGTGCTTTCGTTGTACATTTTATTACTTTTAGCTGTGCCTTCTATAGTTATGTCCATCTTTACATTTTCCATGTTATATGTTATATGTGGTACATTCGTCGTGGGAGGTAGGGAGGTTGATCTGACGAACGAGATCCATCTCGAAGCCAATTCGGGCTCTTCGTCAGACGTTCTGTAGGGCTCAACTTGTAAGTTTCAATTGAGCGATAATTCCGGTCCAAGGCTAGAAACCTTGCCGAAGTTCCGATCGCTAATTGTTCCTTATGATAGTATCTGTTTAGCTGTTTCGTCACGTTTACTTGTTGTTTTTGGTAGTTATTTTTACTCGTATTTAGTTTTATGATGAATTTTGTTTGTATTATGCGTCCGTCTCACCTTTCCTGTCGTTCAGTTTTTTACAAAACCTATGTTTTTACACTGTGTTGTCAATTGTCCTGTTGAGTATCTGATCGTAGTTGTCATCGTAAATTTTTACGATATTCTATTTTAGTTACACATTTCTATTTTTGTTGATTTCTACGATTGTGTTCACTCGTCTTTGATTATCGTGTCTTGTCGGTAATGTTTCTATTGTCTTTCACGTTATTGCTTTCACACCATTACATGTTATAAATTACTTTATTAATTATTAAGATAATTGCCTATTATATGACTTGAATTTACCGTTCTTGGACAGGAACGTGTACCTTTGATTAGAGTATAAATTAATTGGATATTAACTGAGTAACACTTATTAGAGTGAGAAAAAAATTATTAGACATAATGGATATTTTGGATCATTTTCTCCGGGAGGGAGATAGAATAGGTAAATGGGGTTCAAGTTGTGAGGAATATGCCATTGAACATTTCTTACTTCAAATTACCCAGGATCTCAAGAATTTTGCTTTTCTTAGGTGCAAATATGGCTTTTCACAAGAGAAAGCAGTGAGACTTGCTAAATTATTATCAACCATTTTTTATGATGAAGGAAAAATAACTACTCAAGACAGTAGTGTTATTGAGGTGGATGAGTTGAAGAAAACCATAACGAAGCACAAGGGTAGGGAGATTGCCCTTACGAATGAGCTGCTACAGCAAAAAGGGGAATATGAGAAGAAGTTGTTGGCTATGGATTTTGAAAATGCTGAGATGAAGAATAAAGTGACGGTGTTGATAGAGGATAATAAGAAATTTCATGACTCCTCTTTTGGTCAGAAAAGAGAGTTAGATAATGAGGTGACCTCCTTAATGAACATATTTTTCGAAGAAGATAGTGACGATGCAAATAAACCTATTGCTATTAATACTACTTTGCAGATAGATTGCAATACACACGTGGCTCAAATTCAGAGCCTGACATCTGAGGTAACTCTTTTGAGAGAAAAGTGTAATATGGAAAAAAACGATGGAACAAAACATGAAAGTTTTGGATAAGAAAGTAGCAGATCTTACCTTGGCAAATCAAGAACTTAGGAATCTTCTATGTCAACAGGAGAAAGTGTCTCAGGAAAAACAGATAAATATTGAAAAATTACTCATGGAGAAAAATGAGTTAGAGAATGAAGTACGCTCAGTAAAAATATTACTTGACAAGGAGAATAAGGTCATTGGAGAATTTGATAAGTTAAATATGACTATGAAGACAGACTGTCATGCTCATTTGGCTCAGATTCAAGAACTGACATCTGAGATTCCTCTTTTGAAATTAAGGGTTGAAGAACTTACGAATAGCCATCAAAATGCCATTGAGGCACTTGAAAAAGAAAAGGCCATTAATAAAGAACATGTCAGTAAACACACTACCGATGTTGAACATCTAACTCAAACTGCTGCTGCAGAACTCGAAGTTAAAGATTTAAATATTATGAATGGGATTGCTAGAGAGCTAGAAGAAGTCAAAATGAATTATGAGAAGTGGAAGTCAGATTATGTAGAGTTGAAAATAGAAGCTGAAAAACAGAAAAAAATGATAATGAATCTTAGAGATAGAAAAGTCAGAAAGGGAAATAACAAGAATTACAATTCTTTTAAAGGGAAACAATTTTGTCAAACTTCTCTATATAATATATCTTCTAGCCAATCTCACAGATCACGAGATTTTCATCAGAATAATTTTGGAAATAATCAAAGCAATAATTATTATCATAATGGGAAATTTAGATCACAATCTTTCAATAACAGACAAGGTTATCAAAATAGACAGTATGGTCAATGGCACAATGGTAATGGTCATACTAACCGTGATTTTAACGTAAACAAAAATGCAAATACTAGCAATTTTGGGGATAATAACCAAAATCGATCGCTACGAAGATATAGATCTTCGAACCAGCCACGACAACACTCTAATGTTGCTTTGAGTGATACACATTCAAACAGGGAACAGGATAATAATGTTAATGCACATAGTGCTATGTCATGTTCTCTGGATTTCGAACAGGTCAAGTCTTGTGAGGAGAGTAATACCCCATTCCAGCCCAAGGCGATCACAACGCTGCGATGCGGGCAAATTATACCAAGCCTACCAGCGGCTTGTACGGCCACGTCAGCTACTGACTATGGAACAGGAAGCCTTAAATTAAATAAGGGTTTTATAAATGGCATTCCATGCTCTCTTTTATTCGATTCAGGCTGCAGTACTGTGGGAGTGCGGAACTCTTTGGTCGACCCCGCCTGTGCAACTGGAGAGACCATCCAATGTGTTACTTTTAGTGGGACAGTGGAAACATTCCCCACAGCCATTATTGAATTAAATACACCATTTTTTTCAGGAAAGATCCACGCCTGTCTTCTTCCGAATCCAATTAGTGATGTCATATTGGGTCGAATACACAGTATAAAAGAGTGTACACCAGAGCAAATTGTCGAATGGGAAAAGCAGAATATACAGAATGCCTGTGCATTTAATACTATTCCTAGATTTGTTTCATATGCTCATATTGCTAAATTGCTATGTAATGATAAGATTTTGGAATCTAGCATCGAAAATGATTCCATTGTTCATTACGCCACTGTTGCTAATGCATTACAGCCTTTACGACATGCGTCCATTCTTAAGAAGGATATTAAGGTTTCAACGCAACCTGTGAAGACTAGTAAGTCATTCCGGGGGACATATACCTTCCCTCGACTTGATCAGCAGGCAACTGATCGTAAGAAAAAAGTTACGTTTGTGAAAAAGGAAAATGATGTTCCTAATAAAAATAAGAGTGGTTGTAACTCCGTTGGGAAAATTAATACCAATAAGGTTGCCTGTAAGATTTTAACTTTGCCCAGCAAGCAGGTGTCTACGACATGCCGTACACCTACACCTTTGTCTGGCATAAGTAATAATAATCAAGTACAAAAGTATGGTACATTTAAGAATAATCCTACAGGTATAAATAAGAAATATTATAATATACCTAAGAGGACTAATGTTACCCATCAACCTTGTTCACATTCTTGTGACTATGGTACCACTTATATTGGTAGAGGTGCATCTTCTCGCACCATCCTTGTGCAAAATCTGCCACAGCGAACTAGTTGGCAAGCACTAGGAGATTTTCTCAACCACACGGCAGACGTTAGGTTCGTGCGTCTGTTACCTCATACCAATAACAGGTATGGTGACGCCGTGGTTACTTTCAGGACCAATAGAGATGCTCGCATGGCTGTCGAGCGGGATAATGGTGTGTATTTCCACCACCATTCTCTCCGATTACAATTGGTTCCCGATTCTGCGTCACGCAGATAGTAACCTACGGATATTTGATTTTGATTTCACATTCTTTGATGACTCAGCCTATGCAGTCATCATCTCTTTCTTGTACTAGTTACTTGTTCTTTTTCTAGTTCTCATGAACTATTCCATTGGAATTTTATGTCTTTCGGGTTAGTTAACGCTCCTGCCACGTTCGTACGCATGATGCGCCGCATATTGTCTCATCGTCCCGATGTCATTACTTATATAGATGACATCTGTCTTTTCAGTGACTCTTGGGATGAACATATTCATGGATTAAAAGCTTTACTTTCTACCTTACGGGATTATAACTTAACAGCGAAACCGTCACAGGCTTTTGTCGGTTTTCATGACATCTCATTTCTGGGTCACCGCATAGGTCATGGTTTCATGTATACAGAAGACAGTAACGTCTCTAAAATTTTAAACATCTCGGCACTTAAGACAAAAAAACAAGTTATATCTCTTTTAGGACTAATACAGTTCTATTCAAAATTCATCCCTCATTTGTCTACTATAACTGCACCTTTTTCGTCTCTACTGAAGAAAGGCACATCTAATGTAATAAAGTGGTCGCAGGATCACCAAACGGCGTTAGACTATATAAAACGATTTTTTTCAAATGAACCTTTTTTGAGGTTGCCTAACAAAAATCTCACTTTCATTCTTCGCAGTGATGCATCTTCTTACGCTATTGCTGCAGTTTTGATGCAGGAATATAACGGCACCTTATTTCCGGTGATGTACGTGTCCAGAAAACTTACGGAGAGCGAACTCAAATACTCCGTTCTGGATAAAGAGCTCCTCGCATTAGTATGGGCAATCACAAAACTGGAACGTTACCTCCTCGGCTCACACTTTGTGGTGGAATCTGACCAAAAAGCTCTTACCGCACTGAACACGAAGAACGTTAAATCATCGAAGTCAGCGCGTTACGCTATAGCGCTTCAACCATTCAATTTTGAAATACGAGCTATTCCTGGAGTGAAGAATGTGTTCGCAGACTGTTTGTCGAGATGCCCAAGCGAACTTGTCGAAACTAAACCACTTCCAGATGTTGAAACATCCTCACCGATAACATGAATAACTTTGTACATTATCATTGATTGTACATCTATAAAGACTGTTTATATAACTGAAGTATTCGTATAAGTATAACTTTCAGGATATACTTACTTATAGATTATAACATTACTTCTTGTGTAGTAACATTTTATTAGTACGGGAACATTGATACTATAGTAACGTTTTATTAGAACGGGAACAGTGGTATTAGAGTAACATTTTATTAGTACGGGAACATTGGTACTACAGTAACTTTTTATTAGTATGGAAACATTGTTAAGAGCGACAAATATACATTTGTTATTCCTATGGAACATATTACACTACATATCGTGTTCGAGAATATATTTTATCGTGTATGGAACATTGAGAACATCGTCTCGTCGATTACTAACTAGTTGTAACTGAACATTGACATATTGATAGTGATATTGGAATTACTTAGAATATATTAGTAACTGGTTATTTGTTAGTAATTAAGAAATATATAAATTAGAATAATTCAATTTAAACTATTTAATTGATTATGGATCACACACATACTAACTTTCTTAGTTGTCACGTAATACCTGCATTCACGGGCCTTAGTTATGATATCTCACTGTTAGATCACTAGTCAACCGTACTAGTGTTAGAAAACATTAAGGGTGTTGATTCTTAAAGTGTTTAATTTTGCATTGCTTCATTTTTGCACATTGTATTTTCAATTTTTCTGTTTTATTGATTCTCTTGTCATTGATCATTATCAGTGTTGCTGTTCATTTTCATTTTTGAAATCATATGTTTCAAATTTTTTTTTTTTTTGAAAACTTAGTTGAATTTTATTATCATCTTTTTTTTAAATGGTTTTTTCATTTTTCATTTTCAACTTGTTTTTACTTCGAATATTACCACATCGTTCCAAAGTAGGTCGAGTGTGGATGTGTGCTTTAATGCATACTATCATTTAGTTATATTGATTTCGTTTAATATTCTTTTCTTAATATGGTATAACTTTATGCATTTCATATATCTTGTGGTAGTTTTGACTCACCTCTCTCGGGTACTAAGTTCAAAAAAATTAATAGAATTAATTTTTTTAAGGGGAGGTAATAAGGGAGCTGTTACGTACATTTATTACCTAAGGGGGTAGTCTTCGGTCCTGCCAAATGTACGCACCAGTCTTAATATAGTTATATTATTTGTGCGTTCGATTGATTCACGCACTGACGTGCACAATGCAGTGTGAGTTGCTTTGGACGCACGGGTAACCTAGTTGAGGAATTCGGACGTCATGTTTTGAACGGGGCAGTTCGGACCATGTTTATGTCCGATATATATATTTCTTGGATTTTTCTGGCAAGTTTGAAGAAGCCATTATTTTGTAATGATATCTACTGGTATTCATGATGAAGCCAATAGTGGAAGTATCAAGTAAGTGTCGCCCCATGTCACATCGAATGTTTATTGAGTTAAATTAAAGTGTCAGGCCGCTCCTAGTTTTGGTCTAGCGGGAATTCATCGTAGTATGTCATTCCTAGAATGGACAGACGGAGTCGTTAGCCCTTTTGAATTACCGTAGAGGGAGGATACCTACGAGTAAACGAAGTTAATTGATTTGTATGCTTCACATGTTTTTATATGCCGTATTTTCGTCAATGCCAAAGTCGTGGCATGGATATAGAGAGGTTAGTCAACACAGAACTCTAACCTGGTCGTATTGTCGTGGATGACTTTGTTTGGATTTTATATATATGCTACCTAAGTACCGTATGGAAAAAAGTCTGGAATTGTTACAAGTATGATAAGAAGTATTGCTCCGTGAGAATGAATCCGTTGGCTATAAGATACGTCCTTGAAAGAAGGTCGACGGACTTGACTGCAATACATATGATATGGTAGAGGAAGTGACCCTTAGTCACTTGAATAAGAGGATTTAATTGTTAGAGAATCTTCATGAACTTGAAAAGGAATTATCAACATTTTTGACGTATGACCCTTTTGCACCTGTAACTATGATCGTCTTGTTCCACTCCGTATGTGTCACGTTAAATAAAAGATATGTACAGTCATCACAGACTTGTGTGCTGCCAGTAAGTGACCAGTTAAACACTACTTGTTGGAGTTCGTTTTTGAAGAACATTTTCTGACATTTTTGTTCCTTTGCAACCATTCGCGTAATGAAGTTCTTTACCATTAGAACTGAACATCCAACACCTTCCTTCTTTCCAAGGTATCCTATCATTTTCCCCATATGAGGCTTTCATTGTATCTAAGTTTTATCCAAATCCGTTTAGGCATGTAGTTATAATAAATTTTTAAAGATTATTAGCTAACTTTTAGCAGATGTGATGTCGATTAAAAAAGTTAATTATTTTTAAAACTATTTATATTTGAATAATATCCTTTTGGATATCAGTCATACTCTAATTCCTTTGGTGAATTATTATTATTTAAATGTATTCCAACCAGGCGTTCTCTTGTAGCTTTAAATTTTCTTTTCTGTAAATGCAAACTTTTAAAGTCGGCCATTCCTATATTCGCTATTTCCTACCTTCTTCAATACCGTCCGGCTAAACGTAATTCACATTTTTCCGCCTTCTTCAAACTTCAAAGCAAGACCGCCGCGTTGTCCTTGCGCTGTGTGTGTGTGTGCGTGTCGCGCTACACATTTTTTCACAAACAAAGCAAGTGGTACCAAATCTCGCTACACTTATATTCTGTTGTGCAAATGATAGCATTAAACTTTAAACACAACCTACTTCATTCTGAAAAAACTTCAAGAATTACAACTTAGAAAATGCCTTTGTGGTTCTGCGTAAATGAGACAGCTCAAACATGGCTTCTCAACAACTCACAAGTACAAAACACAACCTTCGCCGAGGCCTGCTATCTGGAACTCTCCTTAAGATTTTTAACTTTCGTTAGCTCGACAGTGTTGTGAGTCCTTGCCACCGTCAATGGTTTTAATTGGTGCTACTCAAATGTATGCACTTATTTCATTGGCACGGATAATGCTGGGGTAATAGGCCTCACTGTCACACATATATGGTTACAGATAGTTAACATGAGTAAATAGATCGATAGACATATGTAGTTACATGTAGTTAAGATAAGTAACTATATTGATGGACATATATGGTTATAGATATTTAACATTAGTAAATAGATTGATAGACATACGTAGTTACAGATAGTTAACATAGGTATATAGATTGATATACATTTATAATTACAGATAGTTAACATACGTAAATAGATTGATAGATATATATATATATTGTTACAAACAGAAATCAAAGGTTAATACATTGATTGACATATATAGTTTCATATAGATAACTTTGGGAAAAAGATAGATAAACACGTATATTTACGATAGATAAGCCAGGTATATAAGCAGACGCATAGATGGACAGACAGATAGACAGGGTAAGTAGAAAGGAAAATTGATAGACTGAATGGTAGACAGATAGTCACATACATTTCTGTTTTAAGCTCACTAGCTTTCTTCAGTTTCTCTCAAATATATTCCGTATTGTCCTTTCTACATTTTGCCTCTCTTTCTGTCAACACACTTTGACCGTCCGTTCTTCCACTAGTTTCTGTCTCTTTTTGTTTTCTAAACAAGTTTCCTGCCTTCTTGTCAGCAATATTTTGTCTCTATTTCGTTTAACATCTTTAACTCTCTTTCAATATTGTACATATCTTTCTTTCAACATTCTTCTTCCCTTTCTTTCAATATTGTATCTATCATTCTTTCAATATTGTATATATTATTGTTTGTTTGTTTGTTATTTTGTAACACGTTTTCTCTCTTTCTTTCAAGGTATTGTCCATGCTTCGGTTATTACATTTTTCCTTCATTTCGTTTTAAAAATTTTCCTAACTTTCTTTCAACATCTTTGTCTCTGTCAGCATTTACCCTCCCCTTCTATCAAACATGTTTTCTACCGTATAGACAGAAAATCTTTCTTTCTATCAAAAAATGTTTTCTACCATACGGAAAGAAAATCTTTCTTTCTATCAAAAAATGTTTTCTACCGTATAGAAAGAAAATCTTTCTTTCTATTAAAAAAATTTTTCTACCGGATGGAAAGAAAATCTTTCTTTCTATTAAAAAATGTTTTCTACCATATGGAAAGAAAATCTTTATTTCTATCGAAAATGTTTTCTACCGCAATGTAAAGAAAAGCTTTCTTTCTATTAAAAAATGTTTTCTACCGTATGGAAAGAAAATCTTTCTTTCTATCAAACATGTTTTCTACCGTATAGAAAGAAAATGTTCTCTCTTTCTTTCAAACATGTTTTCTACCGTGCGAAAAGAAAATTTCCACTCGCTCTTTCATTTTTTCTGAGTTTCCTTCAACATTTCTTTGACGTATTAGTCTACGTGCCATGTCAGGAATGTTGAACTACTTACGTCCTTGGTGACATTCACCTCACTGACTGAATTCATCTGTCACTGACATCTGGGTATATCTCGTAGTCACCGCCTTCGTCACAGATTTAGGCTCATCTGCGTTTCTGAAGGTTAGTCTTCTCCCCTGTGTGTATCACATGAATTATACATACAAAGCTTACTCTCATGTATCATCATCATCATCATGTTTCTGAAGATCAGTCTTCTCCGCTGTGTGTATCACATGAATTATACATACAAAGCT
>JAMPIV010002277.1:0-39982 GCA_024509875.1 Oreohelix idahoensis | reverse complement strand
GTGATCAAAGGCTTTAAACGTAAGAGATATTCCCCTGGTCAGACCAGGTGCGGCTTAGATAATATTATCGTTCGCTGACCGCTACAGGCCGGAACGTAACCAAACCTCGGGTGGGGTTTGAGAAGGTGAAAAAGTTTGGCCTTACACCATTCGCTGTGCCGGGTTATGGTCCGGAAAATTATCCGCACCTGTTGTGGGTTTCGGCCCTGCCTGAACTCACTGGCCACTGCGTAGATAATCCGCCTGTTATGTGCAGTGTAATCATTGATGGGCTCAGGCTGCTTATGTATATATTTACCTGTCACGGGCGTGGCCTTGAATAACCCTCTATAGCTGCAGTCTATAGGGATTTTTCGCGCGCGTGTAACCCTAGTTGGTAAATAAAGCCGTTCGTTGGCCGAAGAAATGCTAGCATTTTTCTTCTGCCTCTCCACACCTACTCCCCTGTTTCGGTGGGAGCATTGATCAATCTTCAGATTTGTGCCCTCTAAAGGTGGATCTGGAGCTTTCCTTGCCTTGCCAGTCACAACTCTGGCTTGGTCAACGGAAATGATCAAGTTGCTCTGTAATGGCCTGGCGGAGGCGACTACTTTGCTGTCCATCAGTGGGGTTGCGACCACTGGAATAATGCGATTTGAATGAGAGAACTCAGCTGCCTGAAGCAGAGAGTAATCGATCGCATTCTGGGGTTCTACTAAATCATAACAGATCTCCGTAGCTTCTATCCGTGTAGAAAGATAGGCAATATCTGCGAGTTGCAGAGTTTGTTGAGTCGCTTTACCATTACTAGCATGACGTGAGCCAAGGCTCTCAACAATGGCTCCTTGTACAGTAGTAAGGCAGCTTTTCTCACTGTCTTCTGCCCTGAGAAGTGTGAGAGACTCAAATGGAATACCAGGGATCCCTTCGCCGGGAACCCTGTGTCCACCATAAACGTCAACTTTGCCCTCCCCTGAGGAAGTTACTGGCGTCAGTTGAACTTTGTCCTGCAATGCGAGATCCACTTCCTGGTTGACAGGCTCCGCAGTCTGCATGCAAAGGACTGGACGGTTTGAGATCCCGTTAGATCGCGAAGTGCCCGAGAAAAAACTCTCGGTGTGTTTTTCCAAAGTTCCTTGGAACGGTTTGGAAAGTTTAACCCTTTTAGCAGGCGACTTATTCTTGCACCTTTTAAGCTCAGGGTGATAAGAGGAGCGGCGCCTCCTTTCTACGATCGTTGAGTTGGAGGGATACGCCTCTGCATATGGTTTTTCGCTGTCCGGCCGGGAATCTTGCGAAATATAACGTGATTGGGTGTGGCTCCCTTTTCTCGACGTCACGTGTCGGTTAGGTGCTGCTCGGTCTGGAGCGTGAGAGGCTCGGGGTTCGCCGCTTGCCAGACGGGAACAATCCGTATTACAATGCTTGTTAGCACCTCTCTCACCGTGGTGCAGTTTCCATGCCTGGGAACGTTGCGTAATTTTTCCCGTGGCCTTAGGTCTGCTGTCCCGACGTAAATTCTTTCCTTGTTCGAGCTTCGGATCCAAGTCCAAAGGAAAGTCAATTTTCTGGAGTTGGGGTTCGGTTTTAGCAGGCAAGTTTTCTTTCATGGGCGCAAGGTTTGCAGGGGCGTTGACCGTTAAGGGCACAGTAGAAGGGGAAGTAGAGTGACTACATTTAGTATCTGTTTCCACCCTCCGAATTTGGCTATCCAGTTCATTCATTCTGATTTGGTGTAGCCTGTCCCTTTCTTGTCGCTCTATTTCCAATTGCTTATCCCGTTCTTGTTGCTCCATTTCCAATTGCTTGTCCCGTTCTTGTCTTTGCCTTTCCCTTTGCTTCTCATCTTCTATCACTTCTTCTACATACTGTCGGGTGAATGCTTCACTCTCCCCAGTTTGTTTACAGGACCATGCTAAGATTAAACGGCTGTCAAACCAATTGTCTACCTCGTATTGATCCTGCAGGCTTACTGCAAATTCTAGAAAGGGCTGGATTTCGCTATCCTTGTACTCCATGTACTTAGCTACCTCGAGGGCAATCCTATGCACTTTATCTAGATCGGCCATTATATCAGGGTGAGCAAACACTATAGAAGAATAGAACCTAGAGATCTTAGTTACCTAGTCCACTAGGTGCTGATTAACTTAATAATCAATAAAATCTAGGCTAGCCTGGGAACTTTAAAAACAAGAAAGTTTGTAGCTACTCTAATCGACAAGCACAGACCCCAAAAAACTCCAAAAAATGTAAGTGATGTAAAACTTATTACTATCACTTCACCCCAGTTCTGTCAGTACTAAGCTATTGAGAGGATTGGTTACTATCATCCGAATGAACACCCTCCCTTGGTACAGATGCAAGCTAGTAACTGACTATCTGTAGCTTCTTATCTCAGATTAAAGAGCTACTCCTGAAAAAAATATTAACCCTTAAAAAAAAAATTTCTGACTTTTACAACAATAGTCGTCAGATTTGTCAACCAAAAACTCAGCAGTGATACCATCAACCTTTACCAGCTGTCTCATGTGTAGCATGAACAATAAATGTAACTTAATATTTATGATTGCTGTGGAGAAAAAAACGCTGTTCCGACTTCCACCCAAAAGAAATAGTTCGAAATGTCTAGGGGAAAGAAATTCCTATAATCTGCCGAACACTAAACTCTAAGAATCAAGATAGAATCTTGTGAGAGATTCCTACCAGACTGCAACCTCATCTGTTGCGATTGCTGCAGATGTAGTTCAAATTCCGCGGCGAGACCCCATTTGTCGTGGTTGAGTTGGAGTGTAGAGTATTTGTCGAGTTGGACAACAGTAGCGAAATCGACAAGGGATAGTGGACTGACAGAGTTATAGATTACACTTTAGATAAGGTGTAAATAGGAGATGGACTTGAGACAACCTGGAAGAAGATTTATTCAAATGATCTCTCTCTCCAAGCCTCAACTCACTTATGTCTGTCTAAGCATCTCCTGCTCTCAACTCTTTTCTCTTATCATACATAGAGATTCTAGTAAAGAGCTAAAAATACAAATATGGATGGAAAGGTCGTGAACAGCGCATTAATAAATGTGTAAAATTTATTAAAGAAGAAAAGCATGAAAATAATGCATATCATCATAACAACATAAAATTACATCAATAATCATCAATAACCAAAATATGCAAAATACACCAACAACCACACACACACCACCATTCATAAAACCTGTAGAACACAGAGAGATGAAATAACTGAGTGTCAGTCCGTCCGCTTTCGGGACCATATGAAATAGCTCCAGTAAGTGGTTTTTTCGTACATATCCTCCATGGGTGATGGAATTAACCTGAATAAAATCACTGTATAGGCGCTATCATTGGTGATTCCTCCCTACTGGCGCGAGGTGGGCTGGAAGACTCTATTTACCTTCTGTTTACCAAAATGAATAAACTGCATGGCAGTCCGTCCGTTTTCGGGGACCAGATGAAATAGTCCAGACAGTGTGTTACTTGTAGATCCTTCGTGAGGGACTATGCCTACAAAACTGTCCTTGTTGGTACTATCATTGGTGACTCCCCCCTACTGGCGCGAGGTGGGCTGGGGGACGCTGTTTATCTCCTGCAGACCAACTGAATGAACTTAGCGACAGCCTGTCCGCTTTCGGGGACCAAGGGGAATAAACGTTGGTGACCACTACTCGCGAGAGGAGGGCTGGAACTCTGTCCATAGATGGCTGCTCATACGTGCGAGGTTTTAAGTATCCAGAAAATACACCAGAAGAAGTCACTTGAGGACAAAAAAAGTCCCAGGCGCGCTTATCCGGCGCAAGGCTCCGCTTGGCTGTAAATCCTGTTTAAACTGGTTTGGCTGTGGTTTGCTGAGTGCCCCGTTTAGGCACAAAAAAGGCGGGTGATATGGAATTCTGCTATAGGCATGCTGGGCGGGTTTGATATTCTGGAAGCCGCAATGCTCTGGCTGGTAATCCAATAGGCGAGTAGAGAACTACTACTGCATTTGGCGATTCCAGATTTTGCGTTGGCTCCGTTGCACTGCGGGAGCTTAACTTGGCGTTGACAAAAAGGGGTTTTGATTCAGGAACGGGGTTGACGATTCGTGACGCTAGCGGTATTCAGAGACCCTCTGGATCGAAGAGAATATTTCGTTCTTCGCCTGACTGGAATCTGCTCTAGCGATTCGGTCTCCCTGAAAACCCGAAAATGACTAGAACATAGGCAAACACATTCTAGTACTGTGTTAAAGTTTGCCTTATCTCATGATGGTCATCTACGGGCCAGGAAAATTTACGAATGTCTTTGTCTATTAAAACCAGTCTACTCTTATAGATCACAAGGGACGCTCCCCCCGGACACCTGGCCTGCATATTTCTACAGAAGTTCGGCGAAAGACGTAATCTAGAGTAAGACAAAAGAAATCGTGCGAAAGTTCCCCAGGTAGAGAAATGCATAACATTATGCTCTATGTTGTCTAAGGGGCGAAAACCCAAAGACTGACCGCGGGTTTGTCTCCCCCTGTTTCCAGGATGCATAATATTATGATCCGAAGCAGCGTTCTGGAAGCCAAACACAGGGACCCTTTCGCTCGTGATCAAAGGCTTTAAACGTAAGAGATATTCCCCTGGTCAGACCAGGTGCGGCTTAGATAATATTATCGTTCGCTGACCGCTACAGGCCGGAACGTAACCAAACCTCGGGTGGGGTTTGAGAAGGTGAAAAAGTTTGGCCACGAAGGTAGAAAATGAAAGAAAAAGAAAATACAAAATGACGAGGAAAACCAGGACATTTAAAAAGTAATCAACTTATGGACAAGATGGTAAAATAGATTATCGGTCACGTGACAGTAAGCAGGTAGTGATCACTTCCAATCTCTGGCCTCCTCCAGACTCTAGCATCCCGGACATATTCTAATGAGCTCCTCCTAACAATGGCATAGTCGATCACTGACTTCTCATTCTTTGTTGGTCCACACCTACTGTATGCATGTATGCGCTTATGGGGGAACTTTGTGTTGGTAATGATCAGATTCTACTCACTGCAGAATCTAAGGAGTGGCTTTCCATTGTTGTAGTGAAATCTGCGAGAATAATCGCTCATGTCGGTAAAATTTTAGTCATAAAATGATAAATAATAAACCACGGTGATGCTCTCACAAGCCAGCATAACGCTGAATTTTGTGCAGGCTAAAGCCGCCTATTGAACGAACACACGGTAAAAATCTAACACGCATTTTAGTTTTGGTTTCGAAAACGTATTACCAATATTTAACATTTAGCCCGATCTGATAGACTCACCGGCAATGCTTACAATTAACGCTTTGGAGGAAGTGTGCCGCATCTAAACTGTCTGAATTAACGGTGCATTTTAACTTTAAAGCGCGTAATCAGTAGTAAAACCTTACATTTTTTGGTAGTGTTACACGATACAATACAAATTATTAACACAAAGTCTTAACCCACCGCGGCAAAACCCCCCTTCGCCTGACACATTTGCCATGAATATATACACACTGCGACAACGCCAGCCGAGCCAAAACACGCAGACAATATTTTATTTCATCCTAGTGGTAGCATTTCTGACGTCACACAAGTAGTATTTGAATATAGGCTGGCGAGATGCAAAATGAGAGAGAAAAGATGGCTGTCTTGTGTAATATTTTATTTGACGATTGACAGTGACAAAAAGTGAAAATCTAAAACCATTATGAAACTGACTATTAAAATCATATGGTAGTATAGCTTAAAGTCCCCTGATCAAAAATATGTTTTAATTAATATGGTAGTCCAAGAACACTGACTAACAAAAAAAAATTTTTTTTTTCTTTCTCTAACATTTCTATGTTTTTCTGGTCAATTTTAATGCGCTGTTTTTAAATCTGCAAACCGTTTTTCTCTATCAGGTCGGGATCTCTAGAAATACGCAATTGAAGTTTTTTAACAACGCATACAGTATAACAACATCATTTGTACAAGAAGTATAACAGTTATGTAGGCTTGAATTTCTTTGCAGTCGACTTTCGTCGGTGAATGGCATGTGGTACATCGCGATGAAGCATCCAACAATAATCGGCAAGCATGGTCACACTCCACCGTCCTTGATAACGTGACTCCATTACGGCGATATCTTGATGGAATCGTTCTCCATGTTCATCGCTGACTTCGCCAAGGTTGTCAGGGAAAAAGTCAAGATGCAAATCGAGCAAATGGATTTTGAGGGACATGTTACAGCCCATAATTCTGTATGCATCTATGCACTGCTTAACAATATGCACATAGTCGACAGATTTGTGATTTTCCAGAAAGTTATCGACGATCGATTTGAATGCCATCCATGCGCGAAGTTCACTACCATGTAACAAGTTCTCGAATTGTTTGTCTGCAATAACTTTCCTAATCTGAGGTCCTACAAAGGTACCTTCCTTTATCTTTGCATCGCTAATTTGCGGAAACTTTTCTCGAAGATAAGTGAAAGCTTTGCTCGTTTTATCTAACGCTTTTACGAAATTCTTCATGAGCCCCAACTTTATATGTAACGGTGGTAAAATGATGCTGTCTTTGTTAACTAATGGCTCTTGTATTACATTTTTATGCCCGAGCTGCATACGATCCCTGATAGGCCACACCTTTCTTGCATAATGTTCCTGTCTGTTGCGGCTGTCCCATTCACATAGGAAGCAACAAAATTTAGTATACCCAGTCTGCATGCCCGTGAGAATTGCAATGACCTTTAGGTCTCCACAAATCCGCCATTGGTAGTCATTGTACTTTATTTTTGCCAAAAGTATAGCCATATTGTCATAAGTTTCTTTCATATGAACAGAGTAGGCGACTGGAATTGATGAAAATAAATTTCCATTATGCAATAACACGGCTTTTAGACTAGTCTTGGAAGAGTCGATGAAAAGTCGCCATTTGTTGACTATGTGCTCATGACCGAGGTGCACCATTAGACCTTTTACATCTTTGCAATAGCAAATGTCATCATCCATCTCAAAGTATTGTAAAAGTTCTCTGTGTCTATGACGAAATTTAGATATCGGAGTATTGGGCGCTAAAAGATTCCATTCTTTGAGTCGCGAACCGAGTAATTCCGCTTGTCCTTTGGTGAGAGCGAGATCACGTATTAGATCTGAAAGTTCTGAATGGTTAATTAAGTGAACACCATCATTCACCGGTACATAATCCGAGTCAGAATTAGTTTCTAAAGCAGGTAAACTATCACTTTCTGATGGTTCATTCACGTCCAACGGATATTGTTCTGGTGGAACTGGGATCGGACACGTGATTGGATCATGAGGCACTGGTTTCGAAACCGATTCAATATTTGGATAAACCACAGACTTTCTAGTTTTAAAAGTGAAACCATAGATATTTGTCAAGCAGAAGTAACAATCAGTACCGTGATTTGTCGGTTCACGCCATATTACTGGCACTCCAAAAGGCATCGACTTATGCTTCGGCGATTTTCGTAACCAACCTGCCAATGTATTTGCACAAGTCGAACAAACTGCATTTGGCTTCCAAGATTTATTTGCATCATCAACTTTCGAATCGAAATAAAGTTCATATGCTTTCTTTAGCAATGGTGTAAAGTTTTTCTGGTGAACACGATCGGTAAAATATCCGCACACGTAACAGAACAGATCAGCCGAATTTCTACAACTTCTAGAAGCAATATTTCACTCAGAATTATTTCAAAATACAGTAACTATTTGAAATATAACGTAACATATGTCATGCATCTTTTAGCAGTATAAAAAGTAGAATTATTTTGCATTTTATTAATTTTTAAAAAGTTATATAGTAAAAATGAAACGAAGCAAATAACGGTTTCCCAAAAATATATTTATTCACAAATATCTTAAGAACCCGACGTGATAGAGATAAACGGATTTCAAATTTGAAATCAGCGCAAGAAACTGACCTAAGAACACTTATTCGTATATAAGAAAGAAAAATGTTGTTTGTCAGTGGAATTAGCCAAGTTATTGAGGAAATACTAAATGTCTACGGACGCACAACCAGACAGACTGTCGTTCCTGATGGGGTTTTTCATAACGTTAAGGGGACGATAGCGTAGAAAAAGAGGCAGGGAGGTAAAATTAAAATTCGCTGAGTAAAAAGAGTATTGGAGTTAAGGGGAGCGGTAGGAGCATTGATACTAAAATAAACATCGTTTTGTATTGGCATAACTAAGGCATGACTAGCCAATAGACTACCAGACGCAGAATTTGTTTGGAAATTATTTTGTTTTTCAAAAACTGCATTTTGAATTCTGGTAGTCGCCAACTTTTGATTGGCTAGTGCTAATACATATTAGCAAAAGGCTTTCTATAGTCAGTGCCATTTTGAAATAAACTTTTCATCCATATTACGCTGAGATCAGCTGTGTTAACTGTAAAATTAAATAAATACTTATACACAGTCTGGGCAGTGCAGAGAAACTGAGGCCATTTCTAGCAAGTCAGCGTTATTTGGTTATATTTCTTGAAATTTGTGAGGTTTTATTTCCTGTTGCCTGCTGGTGGCAGGAAACCTGCTGAGTACGAGAAAAGCTATCAAGTCTCCTTCCGGTCGTTTATGCTGTAGACAGATAATTGGAGGAGCTTGGGTACTTTGAAAGAGAGAAAGATTCTCAACACCTACACCGAGCATTACTATTCAACAAGGACTCCCAGGTGATGTGCAAAGCATCTGGGTATATCTGACACTTTCCAATTTATAACAACCCTGATAATTCAAGTATATTCAGGATGTTGTGGGAATGATGAAAATACAGCCCCTCATACACAGTGACTCTCCCTGTTAATTGAATTAAGTAAAAGCTGTGAAAATTCCATCGAAAAAGATATATAGTGACTTTATAGTATTGGACTAAGAGTCCACACATATTTTAGTTGATCTTTTCTGTAAACTATCTTGTCCTCATTTTCAAAGACCTGTCCAAAAGAGATGGCGGGACAGGCAAATTAAAGTGTACATAAAAACAGAATTAATTTTTAAAAGAAAACTTAACCACTGGTGTTATTCCCTTTCTCATAGAGAATTAAAGTGTTTATATGTTGTGTACCATCATTTCATTTCTACCCTAGACACTAGGTACACCATACACCATACACTAGAGCCAGCAGAGAGACCGTGTGAGATCTAGGGAGGTAGCGTTAGGTTCCCTGCATATATTCATCATCATCATCTGTTAGAGTCAGGGACCTACATTTGCTTGACCTCACACGGTTATTGCAGACACCAATTTCATTCTTTTAGATTACCATCATAACCTCCCCAGCAAAATCAACTTTGCTACAATTGTCATTGAGAGTATCTTCTCCATATCTTCCGATAACTCCACCCCATCTAGCATGGTCATTAGCCTCTCTTGCCAACTCCTCAATATATTTCCTCTTGTCTCTTTTGATACTTCTTTGTTTGCTTCTGTGAACACTTCTTGAGCCTTGGCTTTGGAACTTCTGGTTTTGCTTGTGTTTAAATCTGCTTTCTTGTTTTTTTTTCTGTCTTTTATATTATTGGTGGTTTCTGTTGTTATCCATGCTTTTTGTTGTCGTTACCTTTTCCCCAGTATTTCTTCACATGTCTCATTCCATACCGTTTTGATTTGCTGCCAATAGTCTTCTGTATTCTCTACATCTTCCAGCTGTTGGAGCACTTGGAATTTGTTGGATATTGTGACCGCAAATTTGTCTCTTGTTTCTTGATTTCTTAGATGTCCATAGACAAGAAACTGACAGATGAACAAGCAGGTTTTAGACAAAACAGATCCTATACAGACCAGATAGCCACTTTCAGAATAATAGTTGAACAAAGTCTGGAATGGAATTCACCACTATACATCGGATTTGTGGACTACGAAAAGGCATTTGACAGTGTAGACAGAGAATCACTTTGGAAATTGATGAGGCATTATGGAGTTCCCCTGAAGATCATTAATTTAATAAAGAAAACATATGAAGACATGACATGCAGAGTTCTTCTCGAAGGACAGCTTACAGAACCGTTTGGGATAAGAACAGGAGTGCGACAGGGATCCCTCTTGTCACCATTTCTTTTCTTACTAGCAATAGACTGGGTTATTAGATCATCGACAACACACAACAGAAATGGAATCCAGTGGACTCTGACTAAGCAATTGGATGATCTGGATTTTGCTGATGACTTGGCTCTTGTGTCCCATAACCGTAATCAGATGCAGGACAAATTGAAAACACTCGATGAGAGGTCACAGCAACTGGGTCTAAAAATACACAGGTAAAAGACAAAAATAATGAGAATAAATTCAGAAAATGATAACAGGGTTGAACTTGAAGAAACACCAATACAAGATGTAGAATTGTACACATATCGTGGCAGTAATATAGACAAAGTTGGAGGGACAGACAGCGATATCAAAATAAGAATACAAAAGGCAAGTGGAGCTTTCATTGCATTGGGACATATATGGAGGTCAAGAGAAATCGGATCCAACACGAAAATAAGAATCTTCAACTCAAATGTGAAGTCAGTTCTACTGTATGGCTCTGAGACATGGAGAACAACAAAGACAACTACCAAAAAGCTACAGACTTTCATAAATGGGTGCTTGCGTAGAATAGAGGGATTAAAATGGTATGAGAAGGTTACCAACGTGGAACTGATGACAAGAACTAGACAAGTGCCAGTGGAACAAGAGATGAGAAGAAGACGATGGCGATGGATAGGACACACACTGAGGAAACCTGTTGATAGCATTACAAGGCAGTCCTTGTTCTGGAACCCCCAGGGCAAGAGAGGCAGAGGTAGACCAAGAAGCACATGGAGAAGAGAGCTGGAAACAGAGATGAAAATGATAAG
Organism: Oreohelix idahoensis; assembly: GCA_024509875.1. NCBI lineage: Eukaryota > Metazoa > Mollusca > Gastropoda > Stylommatophora > Oreohelicidae > Oreohelix > Oreohelix idahoensis. The sequence goes on along the minus strand of JAMPIV010002277.1, from coordinate 29,163 downwards.
GAGAACATGGAAAGAACTTGAGATGATGGCACGTGACAGGAGGACTTGGCATGTGTTTGTTGAAGGCCTATGCTCCTTTGGGAGTGGAGGGTTATGATGATGATGATACCTCTTGAGTTTCATTTTTACTTTGGCTATCAGAAGGTGATGATCTGATGCCATATCTGCTCCTCTATATACCTTTACATTCTGCAATGATGATCTAAACTTCTTGTTTATACATATATGATCAATCTGATTTTCTGTTCTATGGTCTGGTGATATCCATGTTGCCTTATGTATTCTCTTATGTGGAAACATGCTTCCTCCTATAGCCAGTTGATTTGAAGCACAAAAGTTTGAGAATAGTTCCCCATTTTCATTCATTATTCCTAGCCCATGTTTTCCAATGACTTCTTCACAACCGGTTGACTATACCTATCTTTGCATTCATTTCACCCATCAAAATTGTGATGTCTCTTCTTTTTACATAATTTCCTGTAGTCTAGTATAAAATGCTTCTTTCACAGACTCTTCTGTGTCATTAGTTGGTGCATAACACTGGATGACATTTACATTTATTTTCTTTTTAGCTGTTTTAACAGTAGCTGTTATTATTCTGGGTCCAACGGCTTCCCATTCAATGAGTGCTTTCTGTGCTTCTTTAGATAACATAAGAGCTACCCCTTCACTGTGGTGTGAACTTACGTCTTCATGTCCTGAGGACAGCACCAATTCACCTGTGATGGGTTTCTTCTTGTCTACCCCCTTCCACTTTGTTTCACACAGTCCCAGAACCTCGATTTTATATTCCCTCATTTCTGCTGCTACTTGTGCCACTTTCCCTTGTTCGTTTAATGTCCGAACATTCCAGGTGTTAAATCTGGAAGTTCTCCTAGAAGAAAGAAGGTTAGTCAGTAACACAGACTCCTTTCGGCTTTCTCTGTGTTGCATCATACGCCTCCCTGCGAGAGGACCTTCCCCTGTCTTGGATAGCTGTGTTTTATTTTCTTTAATTGACTTATCCATGTTTGTTGAAGTTTTTTGTGGTTTAAATTTTGTTACAGGATGGGGTAACCAGCCCCATGCCCAACCCTCCTCAGTCGCTTTCTACATGCTTGGCAGGGCACAGAGTTAATATTCTTTGCTCCCCGTTCGGGCCCCGGTAACACACGGGTGAATGGCAACTACTGCCGTGGGGGGGGGGGGGGGGGAGGGGGGGGAAGGGCTGTATGAAGCTTTTAAGAATTCATTTATATTTATACTAGATCTAAAAGTGCAAAAGGAGAAAAGAAGTCGAGTTCTCAAAGTGGTCATCTGCTAATTAGTGTTGAGATTTTTAAAACTCTTCACGTTATTTCTCGTATGCCCATTTTATAAGTCAAACTGGTTTTTTTTCTAACCGTGAATACATACAAATTTTGCTACCTGATAAAATAACAGCGTTATGCTCTTTTTCTTATTCTGGTCCATCTTTGAGCAAAATTCGGATAAGCGAAATTTCGGGTAAGCAGAAGTATTTTAGATGGTCCCAACGACTTCTATTTATCCGGACTGCACTATATATATATATATATATATATATATATATATATATATATATATATATATATATATATATATATATATATATATATATATATATATATATATATATATATATATATATAAGGGTTCCCATTCATCCCGTTTTTCCCGGGACAGTCCCGTTTTTTTAATAAAATGTCCCGGTGTCCCGAATTTATTCCAAATGTCCCGCTTTTTAAGGGTCCTTCCTGAAAAAAAAAATCTTTGCTTACCTATTGATCTTCAGTTAATAATTAACAAGATTGACCAGCATTTCCACATTTATTGTGTACGAGTTGAGGAACTCAAATCATTTTGCGAATTCACCAATACAGAATATAAAACTGTTTTGGGTAATAGCAAGACAAGATGGCTCTCTCTCTTGCCTGCAGTCCAGAGAGGTATTGACATTTTCCCTGCATTGAAGTCATATTTCCTTTCCCTTCACAAATGTCTTACCAGTCTCACAAATTTCTTTGAAAATCCACTTTCAATTACACTCCTGCATTTCATTGCCAGCCAGTTAAAAACCTTTTCTGATACCATCAAATATGTTGAAAAGCAAGAGACAACAGTAATTGAAGTGAAGGATGAAGTAACCAAACTGGTGGAAAAATTAAACTACAGGAAGGCAGAAAAGTTTCTTACCACTACTGTGAGAAATCAGTTGCAAGAATTAGAAAAAGAAGGACACATAACAGTTGAAAAGTTTCAAAGCTATGCAGTAGATTTCTATGACACCTGCATTGATTATATTCAGGAGTGGTGTACACCATTTCTTACGCTTCTTCAGTCTATGGATTGGATCAATTTGAAGGGAAAGGAGTCTGTGACTTGTAAGAACATCCAAGAAAGCTACATATTCATGAAGACAGTGTCACCAAATTTTACTGTGAATGAAGAGGACTTGTTTGATGAGTTTGCATGTGTGAAAAAATATTGTGAAAACAAATTTGATGTGTGGAGTGAACTGAAGGATCAAAGTGTCAGTGAAAAATGGTGTGAGATGTTCGCTCATTTTACAAAGCAGGATATAAATGCTGAGAACCTGAAATGCCTAGTTAGTTTTTGTTTGGCACTGCCAGGATCCAATGCAGCTGTTGAACGTGTTTTTTCATTAATAAATGCGCTTTGGACAGACGAAAATACAGACTTAAAATTGAGACAGTGAAAGCTTTAACCATTATAAAGACCCATTTTAAGGATTTCTCTTGTGCTGAGCTCTATGTCCAAATATCAGAAGAAAAAAAACTTCTTGAACAGGCCCATAAATCTGATAAATATTCTGATGAATCTGAAATATAAACTTGACTATTGTGTATTTTTTAAAGGTGCGATTTTTCTAAATAAGTATGTTTGTAATTTAGAATTCTTTTTTAAAGTGGATTTGTGTTAGTTAATGTGTGTATTTTTATACCAGTATCTTATTTTAAGTGCAACATATAATATATAATAGATTTATTTGTGTTTTACCTTAATTTTTAACATGTCCCGTTTTTTTTACAAAATGTCCCGGGTTTTTTAAGTAAAAATTTGGAAATGTCCCGGTTCTTAAACAAAACATTATGGGAACCCTAATATATATATATATATATATATATTTATATATATATATATCTATATATATATATATATCTATTTATATAAATGTATCTATATATCTATATATATATATATATATATATATATATATATACATCTTCTTGACATTGTCTTCTGTTATAGCTTGCTGAATGGCTTCTGTGACAGTTTTAGGATCCTTACGGATCAGGTGAAGTTTCAGAGCATCAGAAGGCAGACCATCAATGAATAATCCAACTAATTGGCGAGAGATAACCTCAGAGGTAGTGGAAACGTCAAGAAAGGCGTCTTCAGCCAAGTTGAGGTCGGTCGGCATAAAATTGAACAGACTCTTGGCGATCCTGACGAATACGCCTAAGTAGAGTCCATGCGTGCTGGTAATCGGTGACTGGAGAGTATATCTGTACTAGGATCTTTCGTAGAGAAGCAAAGGTCTCTCCAGGGAAGGTCTGACATCTACGACGAAGAAAGTCGTCACCAGTGACTGTGAGGACAAAAATGCAACGCGTTTTCTGTCTTCATCCGTAGGTGAGGTGAGAAGAGAAGAGAACTTGTCAATATCGACAAGCCATTGTCGAAATTTTGTAGGGTCGCCAGTGAAGGGTGCGACAATGCTGTTAATGTGCTGAAAATTTGCACTCTGTTGAACTGAGGTCAAGGTAGCGGCAATAGAATGCAGAGTATTTGAAGAATCATCACCAGTGTCAGGCAGAGGCTGACTCACAGCCTGTTGTTGGGTAAATTGAAGGATTTGCTGTTGGAGGAGTTGGTTTTGCTGCTGTAGTAGCTGCAGCTGGTGTCCAACTGTTGTTGTGGGTGCTGATCCATCATGTAATGCGTCTCAACAGTGACGAGAAGGTTGCGGCACCAACACGTAATATTTGTGACAGTGGGACTGGACAAGATAGACCAAGTTGGACAATTTTGATTTCAACCTTGTTTAGACAAAGGGCAACACTCAAAGAGTTCTTCTTGTTTATGAGCTTTTGTATTGCACTTGCTAACTGCAAGAGGTGTTACTTACAAAAGTAGTAAGGCAACCCAAGTTCTTGGTATCTCGTAAGTGTTGAGACTAGTGGAAGACTTCATGATCGTTAGTGTAGTTTAAAATGGTGACCAGCAAACAATGTCAACAGAACTGGTAACAGCAGATTATTTGATAATTCCAGATCTTTATATTCAAAGTTTATTTCTGGCTATATATTTCTTGGCATTTCTCTAGGCCTGAACTAGAGTTACACAACTCAGGCAAACATTGTTATTACGTTTCCATGGTAGAAAATCATGCTTACTACAGCCTCGATGCAGAAAGGCTATAATCTTACTGTAGTCGTTATTAAGGCATGTCTTATAACCAGTGGAGCCTTAACTGAAATCAATATTTCAAATAAAACGAATCTCTCCGTTACTTACGATGGTGTCTACGAGAAGCGTAGAGTTACCACTATAAAGCAGTTGCAGGGGTTAGCGCTGGTTCGCTAGTGGGCCTAGTTGGTAGAAGATGTCAAGTAAATATACTTGTTCTCGACGTTGGTACCAAAGGCTTTTTGTTTATTACCACTCAAAAGTGAGTAATGCCTTATAGTTAGTAAGGTACACATCTCTGAGCTACTATCTCAGGGTCACACTGGTCTCTGGGTGGCATTAAATTTAATCCTTCATCCGGTGCTAAGGCGGATATTCTAACTTGCATGTAAGCCACGCAAGTTTTAATGACATCATAGGATCATGTGTGTCATGATAAATGACGTCATGGGTTTGTGACCAGTGTTAATTTTAACTTACTAGTCTAAATCTAATAGCACTAAAAGCGTAGTAGGCCATACGGTCACAATGTCAGTTCTGGTGATGTTGTTATTGTTTGAAATGTTTAAGATGTACTAAAATATGTTATTGTCACATTCCCTGAGACATTCAACATGAACCTAAATACGAGTATGTTACAAGTCACACTTATTGAGATCTTCAACGTTAACCAACCTACGTTAGGGTCATATATGAATTTGTATCAAGTGTATCATCGATGTAGTTGTCACACTTGACGACACCAAGTGAGATAAATTAATACTACAACAAAAGGGATATTCAGCATCACCATCACACGAATATTTATACAACAAGATCCTCCATTCTTCTTTAACAATAACAAAAATAATTATAGATCAGATAATAGCATGAGCACTAATTCATGTTACATTTTCTTTCAACATACATATGAGAAATAACTGAAAGATGACAACCTTTCTTTCCTCACCGAGAAATCCGTAAAGTTTCAAACTTGTAGTTTAATCGAGATGTTTGTACATGTCACGGTATGTTTTATAGCTACAGAGACGTCATTCTGGACTTCCGGTGATCTAAGATGGCGGTTCCATTGTTGTTTTTCTTGTGATTCTAATTCTATCGTGCATAAGCTTACTGCCGGGAAGTTAATTTGTTTGTTTAAATTCATTAAGAATTATTATTATTTTTGTCGTTCATAAGAATACTGAATAATTACGATGGGTTAACACTTAGTTTTAATTGTATAATTACTTTTGCATCCGCGACTTTCCATGTTTTGAAAGTCAAAGGCGCCATTTTTTAATTTGAAATTTTCGTTACTTACAAAACTAGTAAATATTATACTTTATATTTAAACATAAATAAGGACAATTATTCTAAAAGACATGCCGCCTCTTACAAGATTGAAAACAGGTTGTATATCCAGAAAATCATAGGCTGAAATAGTACAAGCTGACTCACAGAATGATTGTGGCGAAAGTAATTCTAATACCCATATATAAATCAGAAATAAAGATAAAGTAGAACGAAATAATATAAGAAAGGAAGAAGAATGGTGAAAGACCAGTGCGTTCCCAGTATAGATAACGCCTTCGTTGTATCGCGCCGTAATAGCTGAACACCAGATTTCTACTTGCCCCACTTCGTTTGTTGCTAAATAAAAGGCTTCTACGATTAACCACAGTATATGCCTTCTTATAACAGTCGGTTCTAAAAATAAAACGCGTACTGTTTGTTTCATAATGACCTAGATACAAATACTATCATTAATGTAATTATACACACAACGTTAGCATTAGAACGACAGACGGGCTTAGAAGAAGAAAGCAGAGAGAGAGAGAGACGGACTATGGACACAGTCACACAGCCCTCGCAGGTTGAATGAGGATTTTGAACCATGTTTATCTTTTTTGAAAATGTAACAATCGATTGGTTAGTCTAGCGGATATTAGCAGAAAACAATTTTGAGGGGACGCCATTACCTAAAAGCATTCTAAGTGATGAAAGCAGGCTGTGTTAGTCCAAAAATTAAATAGGATAACAGTCTGAACGATACCGCAGATCAAACTGTGCCTAAGTCATCTCTAGAGTGCATTCTATCGAATTGTGGTCAGCTAGACATATTTTTAATCTGTTTTTGATATGAAAATTGTATGTGAAATCATATTTTATGTCTGTACATGTGTGGTTCGGTAGCAGACCTGAGGCAAAGCCTAGATATTGCTCCACCTGGTAAAAGATTGTCAGAGAAGAGTATAACTGCATATATATATATATTGGATTGCCATATAGTTACACAACACCTATCCTATTGTATGGAAGAGATGACATCTGGAATTGCAAAGGCGTTGTAACCATTATGGAGAGGAATGCTGGTGTATATTGTCACATGAAAAGTTAACAGTTGGCCTACAGGTCTGAACTTCTCGTTTGTTTGTACTGTTATGTAACTCCATGTGGAATATAGTGTATACTGGATAGTAAGGAGGAGGCACACCCTTCTCATTTCAGGGGCCGTGGTACTGATGTAAGATAACCACCACTGATCAGAGTCCTGTGTGATCCAGAAAGCTGGCAGCAGACTCCATGCCCAAGAGATATAGGCCATTGAATAACAACAGCCAACTGAGAAGCCAGCGAGCAGAGGAGACAGGCTTCCTGCAACAGCTTAATAAGTTAAGCCTTAACGGCACAAGACAGCTCAATCCTGAAAGAACACCTTAATTATCATTCCCCTAAAACTGACTTTTATTAAACAAAAGGGGAACAGAAAGTGTAAACACAGAAGCTGTGAATCCTTACACATTATTTCCACCAGTGCAAACTTTGGAAGTCATGATGACATATATCAACCTAGTTAATAACACCAGTATTACCTCAGAATAATACACCACACACCACACTCACATTACCATTATATTATTGTCTGAACCAAGATCCTTTGTATAAAAGTTTGTATATAAACAGTGTGCTTTCAATTGATTGTGATTCCTGATTCACATTGTCGTAGGATCAGGATATCTATATATATATAAAGTTCACTAATACATTTTTAAAACTTTACCCTTGACTTAATAGATTACATCTTTAGAGTGTTATGTTTTTGTGAGTGTCTACTTACAGTTAATTGTCGTTGATATTAACTTAGTTGTCTACATGTTGGTTAGTCATTGTGACATACACTTCATCACCATCATAACCCTAGACACTTAACGAAGCTACTAGTCATTCATAAAACAAATTAGTCTGATTGAGATATATATGTGGCAGCAAGAAAGGTCATTTGAATTACACACCAAACCTATTAACTTCAGATACCTTCACAGCTGATCTCAGTCAGTACACTAGTACTTTATAACTATATATATATTTCCCAACATACCACAATGATGATCAAGGGAAAATTAGGAATACGAATAGAGAAAAGGAAGGACGCAAGATACAAGCTTCAAAGAAAACAATTAAGAAAAAAGGAAGATGTCAGAGTAAAATTATAGAGAAACCCAATAATCTGAACATTGATTCAAAGAATAAGGGTGTTGAGAACCATATGAAAAACCAACAAATCAATAGGCCTACTCATAAAGTTGAACAAAACCTCCCAAGGCTAAGGATTTTTTCAAATCAGTGGCAAAGTGGTAAGTATTAGAGCATTAGCAGACAGTAAGATCATCAATGTACTAGAAATAGTTATAGATAAAGGTCAATAGCACACATACAAAGAACAAATTATGGCATAATACTCACAATGAACATGACTGAAAAGTCAAAAGCTTTAATAAAACAAATTGAAGTAAGTCCTGTTCAAGTAGAATTGGCACACAGCATTAAAGCTAGGCTAGAATTAGTCAAAACAAAACAAGGAAATGTGTAATTAAAGGAATACCTGTGACAGTTCCAGAGGAAGAAATAAGAACTAGACTACAAACAGAAAATCCAAAATTTATGATTCTTAAACTGGAAAGGATATCACAGAAATTAGGAACTTCAACTCTAATAATAGTTACATTAGAAGGACGAAAAATCAAATCACATTTCTTCAGTGGCAGTACTAAAATCAAAACACAAGCTTACATACCACCAGTCATTCAATGCTCAAACTGCCAGAAATTTGGCCACACCAAAAGAACATGTAAAAGTAAGCCTAAATGCCGATATTGTGCAGGGGACCACACCTATGATCAATGCAAATTAGTAGAAGATGATAACGATTACAGAACAAGAAATATAATCAGAAAATATGCAAATTGTCTAGGAAACCACAGTGCACGTTTCCTAGGATGTCCACATTACCAACAAACAAAACTAGCTCTAATAAAATCAGTAAGTACTAACACACCATTTAAAGTAGCACTACAACAACATCAATCATCAGTCGCTACGTCTACAACTCCATCCCCAAGAGAAATCACAGTAAGAACCAGAAATGCTGAAATAACCCAAAAGAAAAATAAAGTCCAAACAATACTGATAACCGATTGCAATCTACCAGAAGAAAGTGAAATAACCAAATCATCGATAACAGAAGATACAGTGAGACAGGCAGAAGAAATCTTGAAAACCATGAGAAAAATACAGCATGAAGTAGCTAAAGATGTGGCTAAATTAGCAGAACTCAAAGAAGAGAATGAAGATTTACTGAAAAGGATTGAGTCTGAAAGACTACTCATAAGGAGTGAGCAAACACGAACAGATAAAAATCAACAAGAAGAAATGTGGAATGAAAAAATGACAGATTGTCAAAAACGTATTCATGCTGTATCAAACAGTGTGAAAGCCTTTATGCTGAATCTTCAAAGTGAACTACTACAAACTCACTTTAACAGAGAAACCGAAAATCTAGGAGACTTTGTTGTTAACAAATAAATAAATATATTATACACTTCTCAGAGTAAAAGAGCGCAACACTATTTTTAATAAACTTAAAAATTAAATAATGGAAGTACAGAACATTAGAATAATACAGTGGAATTGCAGAAGTGCCAAAAAAAAAATACCAGCATTAATAGGCATGTTTAAATAATCTAAAGTAATATTTGCCATTCAAGAGACTAATCTTAATCTGAGTCAATGTTTTACCATCCCTGAATATAAAGTCTTTCGAAATGATAGGACAGAAACTCAAAAAGGAGGAGGTGTGGCAATTCTAGTTAATAAAACATTTATAATAACTGACTGGGAATCATTTAGAACAGAAAATTTTGAAGGAATAACTATATCAGTATCTACTGAGTTAGAAGAAATAACAATAGTTAACCTTTACTGTTCAAGTGGAAACATAAACGAAAGAGATATCTCAGACATTAAAAGAAGAAACAATAGAACTATCATAGTGGGAGACTTCATACTCATCAGATAGCGTGGGGAGGCAATGTAATAGACAAATCAGGAAAACTACTGTTGGACTTCGTTGAAAACAATGAACTAATAATACTGAATGATGGATCAGTAACAAGAATTAACCCTTGAGCAAATCAGCAAGACACAGCTATTGATAAAAGCATTGTAACACCAAATCTTGCTAATGCAAAATGGGATGTTATTGGGAATACAAATTCAGATCATTTACCCATTGAAATAACACTAAAAGATAATTACAAACCTAACAAACTGGTAGAAAAACCGAAATTTTACTATAATAAAGCTAATTGGGTAGCTTTTCAGGTAGAAATGGAAGAGATAAAAATGAATAATATAGAAAATGAAAATATAGATGTATTTGCAGATAATCTTACAAAAGAAATATTACTAATAGCTGTTAAACATATACCAAATGCATATATGCAGGACACATAATTCCAAACCGCATTAAGGAAACAAACAAGAATGAACATTGGAACAAAAACCCAGTACCATGGTGGACAGTTAGATGTACAGAAATTCAAAAACAAAGAAAACATGCTCTACAAGAATATAGAAAGCATAGATCTGAAGATAATTTATATATTTATAAGAACATGAATCAAATAGAATAATACTTAAGGCAAAAGAAAATCGTTGGAGAAATTTCTGCCAAACACTGAACCCTATAACTAACTCTACAACAGATGTGTGGAATAAGTTAAAAGTTAAGTTCTTACCTCTGCCTTAGAGCGTGCTCTCCCTATCTCACGTCTTGAGGCCCTCAAACCCCGCCAAAAAACATCTTCTGATAGAGTCAAGTTAATAATGACCTATCACCCTCACAGCACTGCTGTCAAAAGGATCCTGTATCGCCACCTACCTCTCCTCCAAGCTGACCCAGCGGTGCGGGAAGCGTTTAGTGAGCCACCCTTGCTGGCATATAGACGGGATAAAAATTTGAGGGACCTCCTAGTCCACAGCCGTTTGAAAACCGTCAACGATGGCCACTTTGGAACTAAGCCATGTAACCGTACAAGATGTAAGAAATGTCAGTATGTAATCGAAACACGTTCAGTCTCGTTCCCTTACGCCAAGTTCACCATCACCGATGGCTTCATATGTGAGTCACGCAATGTCATTTATGCTATTATATGCAAACGTTGCACCATTACTTACATCGGCCAAACGGGCACACGACTAGGCGACCGATTCTGCAGACACCTCTACGACATCTCTGTTTAAATCCACACCTATGGCCATCCACTTCAATGGCCCTGACCACCACGGTGCCACTGACATCCAATTGACAGCCATCAGATCCTGTTCCTCGGACGCCAACAGTCGGTTTCGCCAGGAACAACGCCTCACCCATCTTATGGGTTGCCTCAAACCACACGGTTTGAATACCCAAAATTCTTTTGTCTGAGACGCCTTTCTCTATCGAGTGCCAGTTGTATTATGACTGTCTACTTTGATGCGATCACGCTTCTTCTTTTTTTTTTTTTTTTTTTTTTTCTGAAATCGCTTTTCCCTCACTTTCTATATTTTAATAAATTTTTTTTTTAAATAATTTTTTTAATTTAATTTTTTTAATTTATTTATTTACTTATTATTATTTTTTTTAAATTAATTAATTAATTTTATTTTATTTTTTTTTATTTTATTTATTTATTTTTTTAAATTTATTTATTATTTTATTTTATTTTTAATAATTTTTTTCCAGTCCTTTTCATTATTTCTTATTTTTAATGTACTATCGACTTCCTCTTTCCGGTTTAGTGGCAGCCATGTTGCTTCACATGTGACTGGACATAAGGGAGTTTTTTTCTCTTATTTTTGTAGTTTCATGTTCTCTACTTAATTCTCATTTTCTTTGTCTCTTGTTTGTCTGTCCCTGACGAAGGCCTTGTGGCCGCAACGTAGGTTCTTCTTGTCCTTTCTCCTTGTAAGACGTATTACTATTTGTGTGTGTGTTTTTTGTTTTGTTTTTTTTTTTTGGTTTGTTTTCCCATTCAACTGTTTTACCCCCGTCTTACGGCAGTTCTCCTCATTTACTTATGGTAATATACGAGTTTTAAGAACCAAAACAATGAAATTACAAAAACAACAACGGCACATATTGTCTAACTAATTTACACGTCTGTGCTGTTGTTAAGGTAGCAGAAAAATATGAGAACTGCTCGTGATCTCTTCGTGGCACCGTGGACATTTCTTGTACAGTTTGGCACACTCTGAGCAAACCACGATATCCAAGCAAGGCCTAAGCATGCAGTCAATAGAGTTCTCATTGCAGATCCTACATTTTTCGCTCCTCAACAACTTGTTGCCAGCACTTTCATTGACTAAAAAAGAAAGGAAAAAGAACGATGGCAAAATTAAGAGATACATCACTCATACTAAAATAAGCAACAAATACATCTTAATAAAACTAATGGTGAACTTGGGCAACAAGTGTAATTTAATGACCTACTGTAATTCTTCTTAACTTACTTTCTATAGGTCCCAAACCCCTTTACGGCATCTTAAGAAGCCTCATACTCCTTCACAGCCTCTTAAGAAGCCGGACTTCCTTTACAGGATCTTAAGAAGCCTCACATCCCTTTACGGCACCTTAAGAAGCCGCCTCACACTCCTTCACAGCCTCTTAAGAAGTCTCACACCCCTTTACAGAATCTTAAGAAGCCTCACACCTCTATACAGCATCTTAGACAGCCTCACACCCCTTTACAGCATCTTAGAAAACCTCACATCCCTTTACGTGATCTCACGAAGTCTCACACCCCTTTACGTCGTCTCAAGAAGCCTCACATCCCTTTACGTCATCTCAAGAAACCTCACACCCCTTTACAGCATCTTAGAAAGCCTCAAAGCCTCATACCACTTTACGTTATCTCAAGAAGCCTCACACCCCTTAACAGCATCTTAGAAAGCCTCAAAGCCTCACCCCCCCCCCTTACATGATCTCAAGAAGTCTCACACATCTTTACATCATCTCAAGAAGCCTCACACCCCTTTACGTCATCTCAAGAAACCTCACACCCCTTTACAACATTTTAGAAAGCCTCAAAGCCTCACACCCCTTTACGTGATCTCAAGAAGTCTCACACCCCTTTACATCATCTCAAGAAACCTCACATCCCTTTATAGCATCTTAAAAAGCCTCAACACCTCACACCCCTTTACGTGATCTCAAGAAGCCTCATACCCCTTTACAGCATTTTAAGAAACCTCGAAAAAAAAACACTGCTACACGATCACACTAACACTATGGTACAGACTTCCTGCAAGGAGACTAGCTGCCATAGTGACACCATGCTACATAGAAAGCAACAAAAGAAGTGGTGGAGACGACAATGAACATTCAACAAACAACACGAGGATATATATGTTCACAATCGTCATCAGTAATTGCTTGTGCTGCTTCCTATGGAACAAAGAGATAGCATTGCAGCTGGTCCACAGAAAACCCCCACCAAAGAATTCCTGTGTTCTTCTAGTGGTAGGTTCTGTGGCAATCTGTTTTACATGATGAAATTGCCATCTCAAGCTCAGTCTTATATTAGTTTAATTTTACGATGTAAGTAGATCTTTGAAAGGAAACTCTGTACAGAGCGATACAACAGGAGGCAATCTGATTATCAGAAGTAGTCTTCGACCCTTTATCTACTTTAGATTCTGAGGGAGCGGGCCCACTTGGGTCATGATTTCCAAGTGTCTGCCATCTGTTTTCTTTCCCGTCTGCACTGCGAATTGAATCCACCCACCTTGGCTGTAAGTTTCAACATCAATCCTGGTGCTATCCATGCTACCAGCTTGAGGCAATTGGAAAATTAACCATTATGTTATATACTGAAGCACACTAAAAACGCACCACTATTATATATACTGATGCCGAGAAGCTGGAAAAAAAAGTGAGGGAATGGATTTTCCCCGTGATTGTCATGAGGTAGAGAGCGAATGGCTGCTGGAATGGAAAGTGCATGATTCAACCCACGGGTTTGTGTACAGTCTACATGAAAACAATGAAAGTTACACGTGCAACACGATTCCCAACAGCTATGACCCTAAAAATGTGTACGCGTTGTGGCAGTATACTCGGCATAAAAAGGCCGTTGAGACAAAACACCCAGTACATGTACTTGAAATGCCACGACTATCTGAAAACGACCGCCAACGAGCCATTGGTATGTTGGAGACCGGAATGAGCTCGCTCACGGGCCATTGCCAGAAGGATGAATTGCCACCACAGTGCTATTATACGTCTCAATGAACGTTACGGAACCACTGGCAGTGCCCGGGATAGACTTCGGAGTGGCCAACCACGAGTTACTACCCCTGCGCAAGATCGTCATATTGTGCTGAGTCACCTAAGGAATCGTTCTCTCCCGGCAAGTCAAACAGCAAGAGCAATAGTGGGTAGACGTGGGCAAGTCTCTCGAATGACAGTCATACGACGACTCAGAGATACAGGCCTTACTGCAAGACGAACTTATGTTGGGCCACACTTGACTCACAGACATCGTCAGCAGCGCCTGCAATGGGCAGAGCAACATGTCAGATGGACTAGACTGCAGTGGAATGCTGTCCTATTCACAGACGAGAGCAGATTCAACATATCCTTTGCTGATGGACGTATGCGGATTTGGCGACGGTGTGGACAGCGCTTTGCAGATTGCTGTTTTCGTCAGCACAACCGATTTGGAGGTGGCAGTATTCACATTTGGGGAGGATTCAGTTTTCACCATCGCTTGCCTCTTCACGTCTTCCGTGCAAATGTTAATGCTGTGACATATCGAGATGAGGTTCTGGATGCATTGGTTGCTCCTGCGTTCACAAATTATCCAGACTTGCAGCTTCTCCAGCAGGATAACGCACGTGCGCACACTGCATGCATTACGCAGCAATATCTACAGCAGCAGAACATTGTGACGATTGATTGGCCTGCTCTATCACCAGACATGTCCCCTATAGAACATCTGTGGGACGAGCTTAGACGAAGAGTCTACAGGCAAGGTTCTACAGCTAATCTGCAACAGCTCGAAGCTGCTCTTACACATGAATGGGACTTGGTTTCCCGGAATTTCCTTCAGAGACTTGTGCGTTCCATGCGGAGCCGCTGCCAAGCTTGTTTGCAAGCACACGGTGGACATACCAGACACTGAGGATAGTGTGAATGAATTTTTTTATTGGTTGTATTTTTGGTTTTCTCCCTTGCCTGCACAGAATGCAATGAATTTCATAACAATCAAATGTACAAATTAATGACCAGCATGGATTCATAGGAAAATGAATAAAGATTCCAAATATGTAAACTTGTAAACACTTATATTTACATTTCACACTCTGTTCCTGGATTTTACAAGTGGTGCGTTTTTAATGTGCTTCAGTATATATATAAATTAGTGTCCTGCATTCCAAAGCCAGTTGCGGTTGCTCCTATTCTTGTATATAAATTATTGTCCTGAATTCCAAAGCCAGTTGCGGTTGCTCCTATTCTTGTATATAAATTATTGTCCTGCATTCCAAAGCCAGTTGCGGTTGCTCCTATTCTTGTATATAAATTATTGTCCTGAATTCCAAAGCCAGTTGCGGTTGCTCCTATTCTTGTATATATATTATTGTCCTGCATTCCAAAGCCGCTTGCGGTTGCTCCTATTCTTGTATATAAATTATTGTCCTGAATTCCAAAGCCAGTTGCGGTTGCTCCTATTCTTGTATATAAATTAAAGTCCTGAATTCCAAAGCCTGTTGCGGTCGCTCCTATTCTTGTATATAAATTATTGTCCTGCATTCCAAAGCCAGTTGCATTTGCTCCTATTTTTGTATATAAATTATTGTCCTGAATTTCAAAGCCAGTTGCGGTTGCTCCTATTCTGTCTTTGACTCCTCTGAGATACACGTAATCTACATGAAGTCAGACATAGAAAGCACAGAGTAGCTACAAAAGAAAAATTTGAACACGTTGCTATGACGAGAATGGCTTGGAGGGATGTTTTTCAAGACTTTTGCATCACAATAAATTGAAAAGTGCAGAGGGCAGACATAATAAACTGTCAATGAGTTTCATAACATTTGTCTAATGTAGCTGCTTACCTGGAGTGTCAGTGACAGTGTTTATTTTAGGGTTTTGCAGTCTCAGCCGAAGGAACTGACAGTCTGGTTTAAGCTTGAGATGCTGCATGTAAGGGCCAACACCGTGCTCCAAAGATATGGCAATCGATATGCCACACTGGAAACACTTGATGAAGTTGGAGATTCCTGCACAGACAGATGAATAATCATCATCATTTAAGCTCCCGAAGAAGCATAGGCTTTCAACAAGCTCATGCCAAGTCCTCACATCCCCTGCTGCCTGCTCATAGTCCTATCATGCCTTCCCCAACCCTTTCATTGCTGCATCTTGTGCCCTTTACGTGTTTTTCAGTCTCCCTCAATCTCTCTAATACTAGGGTTTCCCGAATAAGACCTGTCTTGTAATGACATCCACGTTTTCTCAGTAAGTAGGCTCACAATTATATCGCTAGCATATTTTTCTCATCTCTTGTTCCACTGGCACTTATCTGAACAATAGGCAACCATAGTTCTACTTTACAATGAAAAGAATGTACTCCAAAGCACGTTTTCCTAAAATTTATGAAAGCTGACACACTCGAGAATTTAAATATTTGTGTTCGAATAACATAAGAAGATGAAATATAACACAAAGGTAAGATGTCCCAAGTTTGTTGTTTTAGAATTAGCACATAATACATGTTTACAGTTTTATAATTAGTCCTGAAGAAAATTACCATTATAATAATCCTTCTGCCCCCTTCGGAGCTTATGTTTGTTGGAGGCCTATGCTCCTAGTATTGGAGTTGGAGGTTGATGATCATGAATGTGAACAAGCGCATCAGCAAAAACCAGATTATCAAGATGTTAAGTCAAAGTTCAATTAACTCCATTTTTATTGGCTAATATTGATGTTTTCGTAACCAATATGATACCAGTAAGAATATAAATGGTGACAAGAGGAATCCATACAGTTCTTGTGGCAGGTAAGGAGGGAACGGTACTATTTCTACCTTATGTGGCAGGGAGAAGGCACCATTTATACATTTGTGTGGTAATAAGGAACTGATACCATTTATACGTTATGTGACAGGTGGATAGGTGTTGGTGATAGTTATGAAGAATCTCTCGAGTTATAACTGGTTACCACCAGAGGTGTTATTACCCGAAGGAAAGATTATTGCAACCCAAGTTCTTAGTACTCACAGCAGGCTGTCACATTATCTATTTCTCCTTGATACTTTCTATCCAAAGGTTGTTATTGCCGGGAGTTGTAGTGAGGATAAGCTCTCACTGCAGATAAAATACTTCTATGGCACGCGCCTCAAACAGCCTCTGACAACCAAGTCCAGCTCCTGGCCTTCACGTGTGGCTCAATTTGAGCCCGGCGGAACTGTTTCCACTGACGGGAGAAGGGGCAAAGGCGAGCGACTGGCGCCTTAAAACCAGCAGCTTCGGGCAGATAGGGCTCGTGATCCTTGGTTGGTAGCTTATCTAAGAGAAGGAACTCTGAATTCAAACCACCGCTGCCTTGCGGGAATATCCATTTGTGGAATTGGCTTCGGGAGTAAACCCTGAGGATAAATCCGGAGTCGGAGTCCCTAAGGCAGTCTAATGTCGATTCGACATTATTCTGGCAACTCCTGCGACATGGCTGGTACCAAACTGTATCGGCTACTGCCATTCCTTTGGATCTACCGGCTGTGTGGAGAGGGGGAACATGCTGCATGGGCAACAGCTTGATCTCCATATAACTGTGCCCAAGCTCGTGCCCTGGAGAGGACACTCCAGCTTCACCTATAGGCGTCGGCAAAACACGGGAAGTAGCAGTTACTGGTTATAAGCATTTTGCCCAATTGGCGTAGGGCATGGCGCCAGGGGCTACTTCCGACAGTGGGAGAGGTTCTAGGATCTCACTGGACAGCTACCGCCCGCTTCAAGCTGGGCAGCCCCCAGTCAATAAGGTGTTGTCCCGCCACTGTCTGCTTTCCCCATTGGGTGCATGGGGATTAGGGTCAAACCCGAACTGTGGACAGAAAATTTTGCACCAAGCAATTATCGAAAAAATAGAAATAAGCAAACTCTCAGATTGGGATGCTGGAACGTCCGGACTATGTTGACTGGACTATCCGAAAACCTACAGGATGTAAACGGTGTAAGGAAGACAGCCATAATTAATGATGAGCTTAAACGACTTCAGGTGGATATAGCTGCACTTCAGGAAACGCGCCTGGCGGGCTCTGGAACGGTGAGCGAGAAGGACTACACATTTTATTGGCAAGGGAAAGATCTTAATAAAGCTAGAGAACACGGAGTAGGTTTTGCGGTCAAAAAATCGCCAACTAACATGGTTGAACCAGGCGAGAATGGATCAGAACGCCTGTTAACGCTCCGCCTGCAAACTAGCACAGGTCCCATCACCCTTGTCAGTGTGTATGCTCCTACTCTGTACTCTGAAGCTAAAGATGAGTTCTACGAGAATCTAGCAGCAGTAATCAAAAGCATACCTAGGCAAGAACAGCTTGTTCTCCTTGGTGACTTTAACGCTAGAGTGGGTGCCGATAATGTTTCATGGCCTTCATGTCTGGGCAGGTTTGGTATTGGCAAGATGAATGAAAATGGACAACGGCTCTTAGAGTTGTGCGTCCACCATGACCGCTGCGTGACCAACACCTCCTTTCACACAAAACCCCAGCATAAGGTGTCATGGAGACACCCACGATCCAAGCACTGGCACCAACTTGACCTGATTCTCGTCAGAAGGCCACTCCTCAGGTCTGTGCTCTCCACGCGCTCGTACCATAGTGCAGACTGTGACACAGATCACTCCTTGGTTTGCTGCAAAATCAGAGCACAACCAAGAAAACTCTATCGTGTCAGACATGAAGGGAAACCACGCATTGATACCAGCAAGATGTCAGACCCTTTCATGATCGCTCAATTCACTGCGACCTTCAAGAAAGTGCTCAGTAGCCCTCAGCATGGTGATACTATTACAGAGAACTGGGAGCATCTACGAAACACCATTCAAAGTACTGCACTTGCCACCTTTGGTAAGAAAACAGCAAAGTCAAATGACTGGTTTGACGCTTCATCAGATGTGATGGCACCTGTTATTGAAGCTAAGCGCAGTGCTATGAATGAATACAAACGTTCACCGAGTGCCAGAACCCTACAGATCCTGAGGGCTACGAGAAGCAAAGTTCAACAAACTGCTCGACGCTGTGCAAATGACTATTGGCTCCAGCTCAGTGAGAGCATCCAGATCGCAGCGCAAACAGGCAACATTAGACAAATGTATGACGGTATAAAGAAAGCACTTGGCCCCCATAAAAGTAAGACGGCACCGCTAAAAACTATCAGCGGAGAGAAGCTAACCGATAAGGGTAAGCAGATGGAGAGGTGGGTCGAGCACTACTCTGAGCTTTACGCTAGAGACAATACCGTTACGCCTGCAGCCCTTGATGCTGTCAATAGTCTGCCAACTATGGAGGAGCTGGATGCCGAACCAACATTAGAGGAACTCAGTAAGGCCATTGATAGCTTGGCCTCTGGCAAAGCACCAGGCAGTGATGGATTCCTCCTGATTTAATCAAATGCTGTAAGAGCACGCTATTACATCCCCTGCATAGGATGCTGTGCCAGTGCTGGGAAGAGACAACTATTCCTCAAGACATGCGAGATGCCAAGATTGTAACACTGTATAAAATAAAGGAGACAGAAGTGATTGCAATAACTACAGAGGCATCTCTCTTCTTAGTATTGTTGGTAAGGTTTTTGCCAAAGTCATCTTAATGCGACTACACAAGTTAGCTGAGCACATATATCCAGAGGCACAGTGTGGATTCCGAGCTGGCAGATCAACAACAGACATGATCTTCTCTCTCCGCCAGCTCCAGGAAAAATCAAGAGAGCAGAAAAGACCATTATATATCGCCTTTATAGACCTCACAAAAGCATTCGACCTGGTTAGTAGGGATGGACTCTTTAAAATCCTCCTGAAAATAGGCTGCCCTTCTAAAATGCTGGAAATGATAAAGTCATTCCATGACGACATGAAGGGAACAGTCCAATATGCTGGAAGCACGTCACAGCCCTTTGATATACGAAGTGGCGTTAAACAAGGCTGTGTTCTGGCTCCGACCCTCTTCGGAATCTTCTTTGCCTTACTCTTGAAACATGCATTCAGAGATGCAACTGAAGGAATATGCCTTCACACTAGGTCAGATGGCCGTCTGTTTAATCTTTCAAGGCTGAAGGCAAAAAACAAAAATCAGAAGGGTCACTATAAGAGACTTGTTGTTCGCTGATGATGCTGCAGTCGTCACTCAAAGCCAACAGGAGCTTCAGAGCTTGATGAATCGCTTCACTCAAGCATGCAAGGACTTTGGCCTCACAATAAGTCTAAAGGAAACGAATGTGCTGAGTCAGGATGTGGGTGCTGCACCAGTTATCGCTATCGATAACTATGAATTGGCAGTGGTGCACCACTTCACATACCTAGGGTCTACCATCAATGACAAACTCTCACTGGATACAGAAATCGACAGCCGCATTGGCAAAGCTGCAGCTACCTTTGCCCGCCTCACATCGCGTGTTTGGGGAAACTCTAAACTCACAATGAAGACCAAAGCTGCGGTATATAATGCCTGCGTCACCAGCACACTCCTATATGGCAGCGAGACCTGGACGACCTATGCTAAGCAAGAAAGAAGGCTCAATACCTTCCATTTGCGGTGTCTACGCCGCATCCTCGGCATCTCGTGGAAAGATAAAGTGACAAATGTCGAGGTGTTGTCACGTGCTGGCCTTCAAAGTATGTATACGCTGCTTAGACAGCGCAGACTTCGCTGGCTTGGCCATGTTCGCCGCATGGAAGATGGTCGCATCCCAAAAGATATCTTCTACGGACAATTAGCAGATGGCAAGAGAACAGTTGGGCGACCACAGCTGAGGTTCAAAGATGTGTGCAAGAGAGATATGAGGGCACTGGACATGGATCCAGCAACATGGGAGGATGAAGCTGCCGATCGCACTAAGTGGCGATGCTATTTACGGCACCACCTCAGATTGGGCGAAGAGAGGCTCACACAAGAAGCAGAGGTGAGGAGAAAACGTCGAAAGGAGCACCAGGAAAATAAGCAGCTGAGGGCGCATTCCCATAGTCAGTTATGACTGAAGGGGCTATTATTATTATTACTTTCTATCCCAACGTGCATATCACGTAACTCTCTTGGTTCTAGAAAAAACCATTTTATTTATGAGTCCAACTAGACTACAAGTTCATGTACTTTACACAACTCAATAACCTGACTACTGACGGTCAGAACGTGCACATTCCAAAAAGAGCATTGTTCCTTTAAACAATACTACTGCATTAATTAAACACTGTCCATAAATCATTTGTAAACACTGGTATGCTTCTACCAAGACTTCAATTACAAACTTCATAGTTAAAGGTTAACATAATGTTACAACACGTATCGAGATGTACAAACCGTGATATCAGTAGTCGTAAAAATGAATCTCCTAATATAATATATCTTGACTTGGTCGTAGAAACAATTTCACTTGCATAAGGGGATAGTTTTCAACTTCTAAAAGGAAAACTCACCGATATGCAAGACTGTGATGTGTCTCGCTCGGAAGCTCGTTCTACACTAAACTTATAATAGTACTCAAGCCCGTGCGAAGCTTTCTGCACACACTCACTCAAGTGTCACAACAATGTTTGCCTCGGTTTTCGCCTATTAATTAAGGGGAGCTAACTATTAATTTCTAAGAGTTATCTTATCTTGGCTAGTGTTTTTATTACTTGCTAGCCTTGCTCAAGTACTTCGGTCTTTCGACTTTATTTCTAAAACTAACGTGATAACTTGCGTTAGTGTGGGCTGTACTGTCACATACGTCCAGGGCCACAAAAATGTATCCTAGAGGGAGACATTTTGGTATTATCTAACCTTAAAGTCTTCAAAAATGACATCCTAAAAACACAAGAGTATATAATCATGACATCATATGAAAACAATTGAAAATTATGTGAAGACAATAAATTACCATCACAGAAAACCTTGCAAACATGTGGCTAAGTAAACAATAGGAACATTATGTAATATAGTAATCAACTAATGAAACAATAACGTAGGATATGTGGGAAGGAAGCGGTATAATAATATTATGAATATGATATAACTCAAAAAAGATTATCAACAACTGTTGATGGATTATGTATCAAAAGTAAAAACATATCATGTGATAATATGGCATCAACGTCAAGAAACTCGTACAAAAAAAATAACACATTATGGAAATCAAGTGGAGGTGTCCGTAATGTATGTGAAAGTGTAGATGATATTTGTGTTAAAAAAATGAGGCGAAGTTCTGTGAAAGGCATTAATGTGGTTGGTAAACAATATGCGCGAAAGTAATCCAAGTGTGGTGAGTTGGGAATTAAATATAGTATAAAGTACTTAGTGTACTGAATGAGATCAGCTGTGAAGGTATCTGAAGTTAATAGGTGTTGTGTGTAATTCAGATGACCTTACTTGCTGCCACATTTATATCTCACTCAGACTAATTCTTAATCAATATGAAGGTTAGCTTCGTTAAGTGTCTAGGGTAATGCAAAAGTTAGTGTGTGTGATATAATCTCAATACTAAACATATACAAACAAATATTAACTTCTAAGATAAAATCGACTAACTCCAGCTGTTAAGTTTTATAATGAAAAATTTTCTGTTAAACTTTATTGGTCCTGAGCCTAAATATTCTTTTGGCCAGGACTTTAGTCATTGATAATCAGTTTGATGGAATCATATATATTTACAAATATGTATATTCAATTATTTACAAGCAATAGACCATGTGTCCATAATGCATGAAATCAATTTTCAACTGGATATTATTTACTCTATCTAATTACTTGTTCCTTGAAGCTGGTTGGGGATTTTCATCATCCCACAGTTCTCTTTATTACTCTTATGGTCTATGTTGTTCTGGTTTTAGTTTTGGAGGAAACGTTTATTCACTTGAGGAGATTGTCCTATAAAATATGCAGTACTGATAAGTTGCTCCAGGCCAGATATATCACTTATCTGTGCCTGGAATTCACAATAATTGCAGTCTATTTGGCCACACGCTTCAGGTCCTCTGGTCTGCAGTCTCTCTATTAACAGCTGTTGTCAGAGACGACTTGATCTAGTGCTGAATATTTCTGACAGCATCAGCCAAGCACCAGCAGGAAACCCCTGTCAAAGCAAGTATGATCCTGTCTTAATATCAAACTAATTCCTCCAATTTTACCTGTAAACATGCATGTAATAAAAGAACATGGTCAGCTCTTTCTGACAACCAAGCTTCTCCACTTTCATGTGATGGAACCAATAGTACCAGTTTTTCTTTTATTTTTCCCTTATGGAGGCTACGCCTCTGTCATTCCAGCCATGCTTCACCATGCAATAAGATAGGTGTAATGTCTCTGCATGATCATCATATATACATTCTGATAGTTCTCACTTTCTTAAATGGTCCATGGTATAATACATCAACAACCAGACCAGGCCTAAGTCTGCCATGGAACCATTTAGTACAACCTTTTGTCATGGCCTTTTCTTATACACAACCATTTTTCAAATTAAAAAAGTCAATAAAATCAACCTTACCACATATAAAGGAAATAACACATGTTACGATGAATAAGGCACTATAGAATGGCACATATCTAGATTTGCCCACTGTTCCAGACTGCTTTTTGTTGCTATTACTTATAAAACACAGCACAAGTCTGTCATCGCTCCTGCTCTTATGAAAATCTTTTGAAACTGGCAACGAGCAGCGTTCTATTTCGTTCAATTCAAATGCTTCGACCAATCGCTCAAAGCCTAACTATATTTTGAATGAACTTAAAAAAAATTATCCCATTTACTACGAGTTACTATCAACAACAAGATTAGTTTATGTAGTTTAGCCAATCACACCTCGGCTTGCTTTAAATTCTAGCCAATCCCTTACTCCGTACTATTTTTGCTTTCGTTCCTCTACGTGTTTTCAAAAAAAAAATCATGCCATTCCCTCTAGCAGATGTGACAGACCATGCCAGTATCCCTATGTTTTATTACCATTATTTGATTATCTAATGGACTATTTAGATAATTTATTACATATTCCTAGTCCACTAGTCTTAAGG
This sequence comes from Oreohelix idahoensis, assembly GCA_024509875.1. NCBI lineage: Eukaryota > Metazoa > Mollusca > Gastropoda > Stylommatophora > Oreohelicidae > Oreohelix > Oreohelix idahoensis. The sequence continues at coordinate 5,173 of JAMPIV010002277.1, read as the reverse complement.
TACCCAATTATATGATTATCATGAGAACAAATGGCTTATTTAAAAATACTGTCTTTTATCGATCTCAGTTGTTTATTTTTAACTTCCATCTGTCCGCATCCTTTTTAACTGTTCTGTCAGGATTTCAGACGTAAACCCGTATTGTGTCATGTTTCCTAATAAGCATTAAACATGTTTTTTTTTAAACCTTTCAGTGAATTTTTAGTTAATTTTTATCACTGTATATTTGAAAAAAAATCTGGCCATGCAAAGCGCTCATGCGTTCTGCATGTGATAGCCGTCACATTTTTGAACGCGAGACGATGTAGTACCATTGTTTCGCTCCGTCGATCCTTTCTCGTCCCTGCTTCTAAGTTCGTCCGTCATTCCATTCAATTATTGTATGTGCTAATTGGGTCATTATGCCGTCTCATTACGCAGTGTGCCTATCCAAGGTCGTCTAAGCATACAGTATTGTTTTATTTTTAGAACCGACTGTTATAAGAAGGCGTATACTGCGGTTACTCGTAGAAGCATTTGTTTTAGCTACAAACGAAGCGGGGCAAGCAGAGATCGGGGTGTTCAGCTATTACGGCGCGATATACAAAGGCGTTATTTATACATGGAAGGCACTGGTCTTTTACCATTCTTCTTTCTTTCTTATTTTATTTCGTTCTTCTTTACAATTATGCTTTAAATTATATATGGGTATTAGAATTTTCACCACACCAAGTGTCCTTCAAATATGGTGATCGTGTTTGTGATATGAGAAAAAAAGAACATCTCTAGCTTTATCAATAATAGCCAATACATATTTTAAAAAATGTCTCATCGCAGTGTCTATACGCTGTGTGTCATTATACAATGTCTGAATCGCAGAGTTACAAAAATTTACTAACTGTGTAACGATACTCTGCACAAGACTGATGTGCAGTCAATTAGAATTAACAGCTGTATATATGTTATTAACAATTATAAGACTCGCATTTGGGACATGGTGTATGAGCTGTTGCTTGTCTGGGACGGTACGTAGGTGTGATGCGAGACTGTTTATGTTGTCATCAGTGGAAGTTCCCCCCAAAAAAACTGGAGCTTGACCAATGAAAGGTGTATTAGCTCTACGATATCTACTTACAGTATTTTTTTTTTTTTTTTTTTTTTTTTGCGTACGCCCGCTAATACTCGAGGCGAAATCTCAGGTTATTACTATGTCTAACCTGACATTGATTTTACGTGAGTATCCCTTTTTACTTGTACAGAGACAGGTGTCCCTCGCCATTCAGGCAAATACTCTCCGATTTCGGAGGTACCCATTGCAGCTGGGTCGGCTCAGGAGCCGCCTATCCCTGGTCGACAACACTCCTTCAAATGTCCTCGCCAGGTCTCGAGTTAATCCAGTCCAATTCCCGGTCGACGAAAAATCCTCAAATGCCGTCGCCCGGGTTTGATCCTGAATCACCCGGTCGCCAGAGCGGTGTTGTAACCACTACGCTAGCGCGGCTCCTCTTACAGTATTGAAAACTAGTTTGCATGGCAACTAAGGTTTCTAGTAACTGTAATGTCTCTCTACTCGACATGGTCGAAAAAACACATAAGAATGAAGTTGTAATACAATGTAAGTAGGAATAGTCTCAGTGATATACTGATTGATTATGCTAAACGAGCACATAGTATCTTGTAATTCCGTCTGTAGTGGCCATAAGGAAGTGACAAGAGTAATCGTCCATCTAGATGAGGAGTCGGATACGTCCTTGATCTTCTCAAATAATGTTGCATCACGTCACAAAAGATTGCTCGCCGAATGGGGATCGTGCAGTGCAAGGTCAAAAGAATGATGGAACAACTCATTATCATTCTGAAAAAGACTAAGAAAACGACAATTATAAATGTTAGTGTTTGGCAAGCCACATTCTGGCAAATTCTAGTACTGTAACGTCTCGTGATGATAAGCGCTGATCATATTGAGGGCTGTCTGTGTGGGTAGTCGTCATGGTAATATGAGCGACGTGTTCCTCAGGGTTACGAGGATGTGTACCGACCGAAGAGGAGGTGGGCAGTTTTCGACGTTTTCTTCGAACTCGCATCCGTACGTGTTCCTGTGTAGGTCTAATCAGCTTTGAAAATGCAGCTGAATCAGTGGAGGACGATGAGTAATGGCGTTTAATAGCGCATCGAGTAGGTATGTCGATATCAATATCAGAATGGATACCTTCAAACACGGAGGGTGGTGGTATTGGGTCAGAAGTTATATTTCTCCATGATTCCGCTGTGATCGTGGCACAGGAATCAGTCTGGTCATCTGGTGTAGGTGGTTGAACCAGAATCGGAGATGAGGTCATGTTGGAGTGTTGCGGAGAAGAATATTCATCTTCGGTCTGTGGTTCAGTTTGACTTTGTAACCGAGCATTGCGTTGTTGTATCCTCTGTCGTAATTCTTGTAACGGTATGTCGTCTTCTTCGGATGAAGTGTCTCGTTCCTTTCTATTACACTTCACGGCATCTCTAAAAGCTGTAGGGATATCGGCATGAGGAATGGATTCGTCATAGCTAAAAGCAATGGAAGTGGAAGAGAAATAATGGGAAAGAGTAGCTTTTCTGACCGGTCTCATAGATTTCATCCTAGGGGTCGGAACAGGTCTGTGATCATCTAACTTTATCTGAGACGCATGAGCTTTGGTGGTGGTATTAGTCTACAAGTATAACTTAGGTCTTTCTCTTACACAATTGATTTCTGCTCCATCATTATTCTTACAGTTCGTGGTTCTTTCTGTTTTACACACTTTGATTTTGACACAGTGTCCACTTTCTGTCCTGACATTTGAATTATTAACTTCGAAAAACTTTCCAGCTTTTATTTCTTGAAGGAAATTTCGAACTGCTACTCTACTGCTTCTATTATTTAAGGATTCCCAGTGTCTAGATTGTCCACGAGAGTAATTGACGTGAGGCTGGTGGTGAGACGTGCCTTGCGGTTGTTGGGTGTGAGGCGGAATCTGGTCGCAATTCTGTGAAATATGTCCAAGCATCCCACAATTATAACAAGTAATAGGTGTTACATTGTGTATTTGTGGCAACCGTGAAGTCGTCGGAGCATTGCGTCGATCGAAATGTCCGCCATCATTCCTGTGGAAAGTATCGTGACTGTAGGTTACGATGTTGTGCATTCTATGAATAAGATAGGTACCGTAGATCATTGTTGTTTGTGCCTCTCCTCCATTGATGTCGAAAGTGGTCTACTTCCATCGGTTCTGCAGAATAGTCTGATCGTGGTTCTCGTCCAATGCGTTGATGAAAACGTTTTCTGACATTTTCTTCGTAGACTGCAGTCTGAAGCGTTTCAGTGATTGATTTTGAATCTTTTCTTAAAAGGTGGAGTTTTAGGTTATCTGCTCAGAGACCATCAATGAAGATTCCGACCAAGTGCCTTTCTAATTCTTCGGAAGGAATTGATGCACCAAGGAAGGCATCCTCGGCTAGATTTAATAAGCGATCACCAAACATTTGAACGGGTTCATTACGCTCCTGTTTAATCTTCCTAAGAAGTGTCCACGCGTGCTCTGAATCGGATATGTTAGAGTAACGATTCACCAACTCTTTGCGAAGGCTATCAAATGTTTCATCTGGAAAAGCCTTACTTCTGCGGCGTAAGAAATCTGTAACAAGTCCATCTGAAGATAAAAATGCAATCCGTTTGCGATCCGAATCTGAGGCTGAGTCAATCAATGACGCAAATTTGTCCATGTCTATCAACCATTTTCTAAAAAGTGTGGGATCTCCCGAAAATGGAGAAACAACTGTTCGAATGGCACGAAACTTTGCATAATGATCCACTCCACTTGATGAAGGGAGTCAGTAATCTGCGTCAAAGCCAACATGGTGGGATCCATATAATGGGGTAATGGTACAGTATGCGGTAATATGGGTTGCTGTTGCTGCTGATTTTGTAACATTTGCTGGTGCAACATTTGTTGGTGATGCATCTGTTGTTGTATTTATGCTTCTGAAACGAATGTATAAATAGTTCAAACGGAATGTCCAATTAGATAACGTAGACAGGGGCGTGAGCTGTTCACGGCACCATTTCTCATTATTATGTGACAGGGAGAAGGCACCATTTATATATTATGTGGCAGGTGACGAAGGAAGTGATAACATTTATGCGTTCTGTGACAGGTGGATAGGTTTTGGTGATAGTTATGAAGAATCTCTCGAGTTGTAACTGGTTACCACCAGAGGTGTTATTACCCGAAGGAAAGATTATTGCAACCCAAGTTCTTAGTACTCACAGCAGGTTGTCACGTTATCTATTTCTCCTAGATACTTTCTATCCCAACGTGCATATCAAGTAACTCTCTTGGTTCTAGAAAAAAACCATTTTATTTATGAGTCCAACTGGACTACAAGTTCATGTACTTTACACAACTCAATAACCTGACTACTGACGGTCAGAACGTGCACATTCCAAAAAGAGCATTGTTCCTTTATACAATACTACTGCATTAATTAAACACTGTCCAAAAATCATTTGCAAACACTGGTATGCTTCTACCAAGTCTTCAACTATAAACTTCATAGCTAAAGGTTAACATAATGTTTACAACACGTATCGAGAGGTACAAACCGTGATATCAGTAGTCGTAAAAATGAATCTCCTAATATAATATATCTTGACTTGGTCGTAGAAACAGTTTCACTTGCATAAGGGGATAGTTTTCAACTTCTAAAAGGAAAACTCACCGATATGCAAGACTGATGTGTCTCGCTCGGAAGCTCGTTCTACACTGAACTTATAATAGTACTCAAGCCCGTGCGAAGCTTTCTGCACACACTCACTCAAGTGTCACAACAATGTTTGCCTCGGTCTTCGCCTATTATTTAAGGGGAGCCAACTATTAATTTCTAAGAGTTATCTTATCTTGGTTAGTGTTTTTATTACTTGCTAGCCTTGCTCAAGTCTTTCGACTTTATTTCTAAAACTAACGTGATATCTTGCGTTAGTGTGGGCCGTACTGTCACATTCTGTAAGTTGTCAATTATTAAAAATACTGCATGTCGTGTCTTTATATGTTGTCTTTATTAAGTGAATTATCTTCAGGAGGATTCCATAATACTTCATCTGTTTCTAAAGGGATTTTATGTCTACACTGACAAATGCCTTTTAATAGTCTACAAATCCAATGTAAAGAGGTTAGTT